>JAITYX010000030.1:7032500-7169640 GCA_021018815.1 Talinum fruticosum | reverse complement strand
ACTTTAGAATATTTATTTAATGTCATCAGTACTCCCTTTCACAGCTTCTTCAAGCCCATATGTTGGCAGAACCGGCAAATTTGAATCTTTTTTAGGGAGGGAAGTGTTAGCACTCGATTGATATTGATATTTTTTTAACTAAAAGGCCTTGTGAAATTTTTCTGTAGAATGCATTGTTAAATTACATAAACAAATACGGGCAGGAGCATTGGGGCTTTTAGTGGTGATGTAGATAATTAGCGATCCTTGATCCTTCAAATCCAAACTAATCCATGCCCAAAAATCCCACCATCAGGGGGCAAGGTGTATTTTTGGGGTTCTGAGAGCAATCTTACCTCTAAATTGCAAAATTTCGTAGAGATTGGTTATGTTAGACCGTAGATTTGAAAACAATGGACTACCTGTTATTTCATAGACAGGAGTAGATGGAGTTTTGAGAGACATTTTGTTTTAGTCCACTATAATCCAAGATGAAGTTTAGAGAGTGTTGTTTATCCCAGATGCCATATTTTGGAGCATTTGGTGTGAGAGAAATATGAGAATCGAGGAGTCAAAACTTCTCTTCATCGCTTTAAGGATAAGATTCTCAAGACTATGTACTTTTGGGATAGTGGCAAATTTTGCCAATCTTCTTTTGATATTGTGATTTTAGGGATAGTCTACATTTTGGTTAGTACATAGTCCTTTTGTAGGATGCTTGCTTTGCATCCATCTTCTTCATCTATATATATATACATTTCTGCTTTTTTCTTATAAAAAAATAATCCAAGTTGAAAAAATAGTCAAAATCATTGTAGATCCTTGTTCCTTTTAATTTAATCTAGGTGAGTAAGAGATTGTTGTTCCGCTGTTTTACTTGGGCGGTTGCCAAAGGAAACTTTCCCATGGAGGACATGTTTAAAACGAGAAATTTTAACCTAGCAAGTAGGTGTTGTATGTGTCTCGAGGAGGAAGAATCGATTGTAGTTTAAAAAGTGCACCCAGAGCGTGCCTAGGCGCATAGAAGCTCAAAGTGCAGTGTGCCTCACCCTTCCAAAAGCCTAGGTAGATGTGAAGCTTCTCAACCAAGGTGTAGTGTGCCTCACATGCCTTAAGAGTGCAATAGTGAGAGATTTGAAATTTTTCACTCACATTCGAGAAATTTTGCAACAAGACTTGTGTATAAGGATAATTAATTGCCATTGGGGCATGAATTTTGTGTTGGTCGTGTCTCAAACTCAATCAATCTACATTAACTTTCAGATTTTGTGTTGTTTGTGCTGTTTTTTTCTTTTTCTCGCATGCTTTTTGGTGAAAATAGTAGCAAGTTTATTGTATCATCACAATCTAAGACTCTTTGTGGTACTTTTCTTAGTTATAGTGATATCTAATTACTTATTTGAAGCTGTCATCTAACTTATTTGTAAAAATATCGTTTGGTAATGATGTTTAAGCTTTTTAGTAAGTACGGCTTGTTCGAAAAGTCCACATCTTTGCCTCGAAGCCCTAGCTCGGCCAGGACCCTTTGCTCTTTTCTGCAACTTGAGCTTTGTTAAACTAAGCAACTGATCAACCTCCCTTGATTATTGTTCACAGTGTTTCCTTGCTTTAGCATTTGTCCTGTCTCCTTCATGGGGATTAGTCTGTTTCAACCAATGAGTATAAACAAATGTGTTGGTCTATTATAAGATCCTTAAAAGTCACAAAACTATATGAAAGAAGTCTAGTGGAGCTAGATTGGCACAAGTTAGGTTTGACAAAGCTTTTAAATAAATTAGCTCAGAGCGGGCTCGACTCACTAACAACCACATCCGCAAGATCCTTGCCCAAGTTAGCGTATAGCCCTATACTAGGTAGTAGGCATATATAAGGATGTTCACCTCTCTCTCTCTCTCTCTCTCTCTCTCTCTCTCTCTCTCTCTCTCTCTCTCTCTCTCTCTCTCTCTCTCTCTCTCTCTCTCTCTCTCTCTCTCTCTCTATATATATATATATATATATATATATATATATATATATATATATATATATATATATATATATTCCATTTTCACCTTTTCATAACCTCACTTGACAATTTTCTTCTCTCAAACTAATTTCCTTAATTGATCAAAATATACATTATTAATCAATAATTTTATGTCGTTTATATTAAATTAGGAGTTATTAACATCTACTCCCTTGTGTTATTAGAAAATGATTTTAAATGTCCTCACCTTTTTGTATTACTTTGTAACTACCTTAAAATTAGTTAATATTAAATTGTACAAGTATATTTCCGATGAGAATTGTTGAGATGATGAAATTAACCCTGAATAAACATTAATTGTTTAAAATTGAGTTGTATTAATGATGGTTACATCAGCAGAAAGGGATCGAAAACCCTTCAAAACCTCTCTCATCTCTTTCTCTTGAGTTTCTTCTCTAACCGTGATTGCGAATTTAGGTTTTGTGGTGAGAGCAAAGACATCAAGAAGCGATGAATTATGCGAGTACAAGGCAAAGAGTGAAATTGTTTGAAAATTTTGGTTAATCAAGGTAGAAGACGATAGATGAACCTACAAGGTAAGGGTTTAAAGTTCAAAGTTTTGAATTTTTTGTGGGCGAAATTCAAATGCATATGATTGTTGGTTTTCAAATGTTATTTTGAGGATTCGAAGCATAATTATTCAGGTTTTTAATATATTAGGGCATAGTGAGGGTAAAACAGAGGGTATGTGTAATTGTATACGAAATTATGTGATTTTTTTTAATAATGTAATTGTGGAACAAAGATTGATGGTTTATTTTTTTCATGTTCCCCATCCCCTTGGGTTGATGTTTCATGAAGATGGACCCCGTGTTCAAATTTGCCCTCATATGTAAGTGTCGAGACTTGTGGTTAGTTCGAGGGACTTTAATAGGTATCGATTATTGATTTAGTGAGAGATGTTAGAAGCTTCCTTGCAATGCGTTATGTGATTGAAAGATTAAGGTACTATGGCTTGGAAGGACACCCCCGATAGACCTAGAATGAGAGTGTCAATAAATAATGATGAAGACTTGTTAAAGATGTATAAAAAATAGGAGAAGAGGAGATCAAATTCATATTTTAGAAAGGAAAAGAAAAACTAGAATACAGTAAAATTGTGGAAACTTTGGATGGGAATGTTGCGTAATAATTGCATGGGACAGGTGTTGTTAATGAAGGCAAAGAGAATGATGAAAATGTTAGGGCATGGGTTGTAAATGAAGGAGAAGAGAATGATGAAAATGTTGGGGTAGGGGTTCTAATTAATGAAGGAGAAGAGAATGAGGTAATGAATGAGGGCCAAAACAATAAAGGAGTAAATGAGGAGATTGAAGTACAAGAGACTCGAAGTACATGTGGGTAATGTTGGGAAATCTGAGCTAGACTTGGAAGACGGGTTTAGGGATACTGTTATAACATCAATTGATGAGACTTTATTGAACTTTCAGAATGATCCAGCTTGTCCACAACATCTTCCTCTAGGCAGCCTCCCTTCTCCCAACCATTTCCCTCATGGTAGCCTCCCTTCTCCTAACCATTTGCTTAAACACAACCTCATTTCACTCTGTAATCTTTCTCATCACAACCCTTGAGGATTCATCTAGAACTTAGGGATCAGAGGGAAATAAGTGAAAAAGTCACATCCACAGACCTCTAATGACAAGGGAAAGGGATATTGATTGAGTAAACAAATGGGGATGATTCTTCAAGTGATGATTCCTCAAGTGGTGATCCAGTTTATATGGAGGAAATGCAAGACTCGTAGTGATATGTTTGAAGTGTCCTTAGTCTCCGATAATGATGTCTTTGATGATCCAAGTAATGACAAGGTTAAGAAAATATATAATGATAAATATTGGGAGTTGATCCCGATGGCACAATTGAATTAAGACAAGTGGGATATGTTTGATGACAAGAAACACTTCCTTGGTGTGGTAAGAGATTATATGGTCACCAGAGGCTACTATTTTCATATCCTAAAAAATGAAGGGCATAGGTATACTGCTATTTTCAGTGAGCATGGATATATTTGGAGGATTCATGGGTTTTTGCTTCCTGATGGGACAACATTTCAAATTAAAACACAAAGAGGTGAGCATGAATGTGAGAAGATACGGAACAATCCAACAACTAGTTCTGTGTGGATAGTAAATAATTTGTTGACTAATGTGGTAGCTAACCCATCTATCCTAGTAAGTAGCATGGTTGAGTTATTGATGATCAAATATGGTCTTGTTAGGCCAACATACATTGTAAGAAATTCAAATAATAAGATACTTTGACAAGTTGGGGGCAATCATGAATTGGGGTATGAAAATTTAGTAAAGTGCACTGAAATGCTGAAGGTAGCTAACCATGGCAGCATATGTTACATAAAATAGAAGAAAGATGAGGAGCAAGGAGGAAAGCCTATATTTGTAAGGATATTGGTCTATTTTGATAGGTGTAATAGAAACTTTCCGGTAAGTTATAGGAATTTGATTGGACTTGATGGGTGTTATTTGAAGGGACCTTATAAAGGCATTCTACTTACATCCATTGGCCTTGATGGGAAAAATCAATATGTTCCTATAGCATATGCTATTGTTGATAAGGAAAGCAAAGAAAACTAGTGTTACTTCCTTAGCAACCTCAAAGGGATAATTGGAGATGATTTTAAAGGGCAGTACACCTTCATTGCTGATAGGGGAAAGGTATGAACTAATACTGAATATATGTCGGTCATTATGATAACCAACAATTACTAATATTTGAACTTTCTTTACAGGGGGTGATTGCAGCCATTGATCACATATTCTCAAGCATCACAAAGGAGAATATGTCTTGTGCATTTCATAAGGAACTTCAAGAAACTCTATCCTACACCAAAGCTCAACAACCTTGCACAAAAAGTAGCTTACCCATACACAGCGAACATGTTCAACGGAGCTATGCAATCTCTACAAAGTGAGAACCCTGAAGTAGCGGAGTGGTTGCTTTCAAAGCCAAAGGAACACTAGTGCAAGTATCTATTAGACACAAGCACCAAAGCCGATGATAACTCCACAAACTTTATGGAATCATTCAACAATGTGCTAGATTAATTTACAAATAGGCCTGTGGGAGTCATATGTGAAGAAATTAGTTACAAAATAACACAATGGATTGTGAACAGGAGAGAGGCATGCAAGAAATAGAAAGGGAAAGTTGTCTCCGCTGTGAGGGAACAATAAAACACTTTAAGCAAGCCAGTTGGGATTGAGAATCAATTTTTGTGGTGATATGTTCTTTGAGGTACAAAAGGGTTTTGTCAAATTCATTGTCAACTTTAACAACATGACATGTAACTGCAGATTTTGGCAAGTGATAGGAATTCCTTGTAAACATGGTGAGAAGTGCATCAAGTTCTTCAATAAGAACAATCGGGACTATGTCCATGATTGCTACAACATCCAGAAATACAAGGTTTGATACTCACATAATGTCCATTCTATGTAAGATCCTCGTTTTGGCCTCCTATGGAGAATCTTCCATTGCTAGCTCCACCGGATATTGTGAAGAGAAAGGGAAGACCTCCAAAGGACGAGGAGAAGATCTATAGATGAAGGGGAAGAAAAAGAAAGAGATCAAATACAATTAGATGTAGCCACTGTAATCAATTAGGACACAATGTCTTAGGATGTCCTCAAAAGGGGAAAAGGTCATATCGGAAAAGACCACATCCAAGGAAAGGAGAGAAGATTGGTAGGCCACCAACAAGAACTAAAGGAGGAAAACCGAAATCTGCTCCTACATCCTCAACAACTATGCAAGTTTCTTCTAGAATTCGAAGCTAGTTATTTGTTCTTTTCCCGTTCTTGCCTCTCAGCCACCACTCTCTCACACTCGCATCAAGCTTTCAGCAGGTATTGATCTCACCTCTAAGGTCATCGAGACTCCGGACTCAAAATATTTCCTCTCGTGCACAACAAGCATCCTCTCAACCACCGCAATCCTCTTCCCAAGCAGTACAAGCCTCCTCCTATGTTACCAAAACTAGATCGAACTGGAAACCGGTGGGTTTTCCATTCCGTTTAATAGGTAGGCTCATTTGGACAGTCGAACCTAAAAAATTGGTCCGAACCTGGTCAACCCGGTTGACTCGGGAGAACCAGGTTGAACCATTGTTCAACCGTGAATTCTAGGCGCGTATATAAACCTACTAAAAAAACCCTAACTCATCTCTCGGTCCCTTCCTCTTTCTTCGCCCGCCGACCTCTGCCATGCTTCTACCTCGCTCTCCTCCTCTTTGCTTGCCTCGGTGGTGGTGGTGGTCAGTAGGCCATTGGCCAGCCTCTCTAGTCTCTCTCGGTTTGCTCTCTCTCACTCTCATCTCACTCAGTCTTCATCTCCTCCTTTCGACTCTTTGGTTGCTCTCTCTCACTTGGTGGTGTGCGGTGGTGCTCGGTGGCCTACGGTGATGTTGTTGCGCCTCTCCTCTCGAATCTCCGGTGGTGCTGTTGCGCCTCTCTCCTCCCCTCTTATCTCGTTGCTTGCGGTACAGCTCCTTTTATAGCTTCTTTTGTCTCTAGTCCGGCTGGCTCGTGCTTCACCTTCATAGTGGTAATTCCCTTACTCTTTGTAATTTATCTTAATTGATGTTTAATTTTCATGATTTCTAGAATGATTAGTTTATGGCCAATTTTAATTGAAGTTAATTTAGCTCTTTGTAATTTATCTTAATTGATCTTTGTGGTAATTTATCTTGATTGATGTTCAATTTGTGCATCTCTATGGTAATTCCAAGTTCACTGTTTATGCCTTTGATCTTCATGGTAATTTATCTTGATTGATATTCAATTTGTGCCTCTCTATGGTAATTTCAAGTTCACTATTTATGCCCTTGCTCTTTGTGGTAATTTCTAGTCCGGCTCATGTTTCTCTATTTGTTTTAATTCCTAATTCCTATCTTTGCAATTTATTTGATGTTCAATTTTTTAATGGCCCAAGTAAATATTGTAAATAGATGTGTGGAACCAGAATAAATGTCATGAATATATTGTTAATGGTTCATGTAAATGTATTATTAAATTACAATAGGTAAAAATGGATTCTAGTTCCACACCTTTTATTCCAAGTCCAGATTAATCAAATGTTAATGCTCGGTTAATTTGTCAATAGATTTGGCATGGTCATATGTTCAATGGCTCAATCAAGTGATGAGAAAAATTATTTATTTGTAATTTTTGTGAAAAAGTAATCAAAGGTGGGGGTATTAATAGGATAAAAATGCATCTAGCTGCATAGAGTGGAGATGTGGTTGCATGTAAAAAGGTTCCCAATGATGTTCATTATCGAATGATTGAAAAATGGAAAGAGGTTTCTCAATGAAAGTTAGAGCGACGAATGACTCATGAAGAAGAAAATCCTTTAAGATTTTTTGGTTTTAGACAAGACTTTGAAATGCATGGGGAGTGAATTATTAATGAGCGTGTTGCCAGCATGAAGGTTTGCACTTGGAGAGTCTTAGTCACCCTAGAAGGGGGTGAATAGGGTGACGAGGAAATTTTATCAAACTTGGAAGATTAAGCTTGAAAAGAATGAACAACGGAATCCGAGTCTAGATTGGACTCGGAAAAGTGTAAACTCGGAGATACGTGGAAACCCTCCTAGGGTAGAAAACAATGGACAGTGCTAGTCTAAGCACCAAGTCAAATCCACTATTTTGAATCCAATAAATACAGCAGATCGACTCAACCAGAATTTCTCCCTTAAACAATTCCTTACAAAGTTTTCCTAAACTCGAAATTCCCTTATCTAATCTAGTACTTCCTAACCGAGGTAACCTTTATAGTTAGGGATAACCGAGCTGAGTTAACCCTTACAGCTCGATCAAGGGACCTTACTCGAAAGTAAGAAGAGTATGTAACTTATTACAAGACTTTACAACTCGGAAAGTGTGAATTACAAGTCGGGAGTTGTAAATAGAAGAACAGATGACCAAGCGGATTAGTCGTTGTGACTAATTTTTGAACGAAGTCCTTCTTGACCGTTGTAACAGTTCTTCCGAGTCGTTCGAAAAGATCCGTTGGAATGTTAACGTTGTGCAACGACTCTTGACTCCTAAAGGTGCTCCAGTTAGCTGGTGATGTCTGAAAAGTAAGGTGGAAATCACCGTTGAGCTTAGCGTTGAAGTTTTCCAATTTTGGAAACAGACAACCCCGACACGGCGTCCGAGCCTTGTTCGAAGTAGAAAAGCCTTGTCTATTGGTGATTGACGACTTGAAGCCAATTACTTTTGTAATTCAAAAATAAGATAACCTCGTTTGGATAACCTACAAAAGTAAATAATTTTGGTTCTCAAAGTATAAAATACTTTGGTCCAAGATTAGACAAAGATAATAATTTAATTAAGATAATTAAGTGCATAATTATCTCGGGCCTAGAAAAGTGAAATTTTCCGAGACCAATATTCATTATACTCAAATTCCATCGGAGGCGAGTCCTAAGAAAAATCAAGTTATAAGAGTGAAAACATCGAGTATAGGAACTTGATCCGGACAAATAATTCTCAACCAAACATACCGACTTGGAAAGATGAATTAACACTATAATTCATTCCGCTTCGAAATATGCAGATCGAACTCATATAAAAAGTGTTGGAGAGAATATTTGAACATGTGATAAATTTGAGTGATGTCCGAGTGACTCGAAACATTAAAGTAAGAAGATAAACAAGAATGTGTTTTCCGAGTCGGTCGGAATTCAATGAAAACTTATGTAGGAGTTTCTATAACACTCGGAATGACTTGTAATCAAAACTTAGAAGGAATGAGTTTTGTGCTTGAGTCTTTATGTAGTACTCGAATGATCTAGTTTCGTATTCCGAGTCTTCACGACCTAAAGCCAAAGCAAGTTCATTGGGTAAGAGGAAGGCTACTTCTAAAGTGACTAGGTTTTTTTTTTCCTCTTGGGGCAACACCCGGTTCCCAACCTTTAATCGAGCTTCCTTGCAAAGTCTAAAATAGTGGAGGCAAGTTGATTTGTGTGTGGCTCGATTCTTTTATAACTATTGCATTCCTTTTAATTGTGCCAATTCTATTTACTATGAACAACCGATAGATGCTACTACTTAAATTGGTTTTGGGTATAAATGTCCAAGTTATAATGCTTTGAGAGTAAAAATTCCAACAAAAGAAGAAAGGAGAATTAAAATATAGAAAGAAAGGACCCGACAATTACAATTTTCATAATCAAACAAATTCGTCATTTCTATCCCACCCAAACTCCTATTCAACCCTTAGCAACCCTAACCTAATTACTCCTCCTCCAACTGCCATATATATATATATATATATACACACTATTTCTCAGCCTTATTCTCATCCCACTCACCATCACAGCTTAGATAGATAAATATACCCGATAAAGATGAATTACTCATCATCATCAAAAGAAAGGGCAAGAGGAAAGCGGGATTTTCTGTCTGTAATCGTAATTCTTATCAATTCAATAAATCACCTAAGTTTTATTTCATTAGATATAGGTATATATATATATATATATATATATATATATATATATATATATATATATCTCCACCCCTCCCCGCAAATAAAAAAAATTCCATGAGCTAACTCTTTCTTCTATTTTTAATTTTTCTTTAGTTAGTTATGTGAAAGTAGGGGTACGATGTTTGTTTGGAGAAAAGCTTGAACCGGCGGACTTGGTCAAGCAATGGGACTCGCTGCTTGAGGGTAAAATCAATGACACTTTCAATTTTGTTAAATAATGAAGTCACGTCATTTTTTGTTTACTAAGTAGTATCCTTTAAAAATGGTGTCATTTCAATCAAAGAAATAACGAAGTCTTGCTATTCTTTGTTTTCTAAGTAGAACCCTTGGAAATAGTTTCGATCAAAGAAATAATGAAGTCTTGTCATTCTTTGTTCTCTCGAGTAAAGCTCCTTAGAAATGGTGTGGTTTCGATAAGAGAAATAAATAAAAAAAACTAAGGTGTCGCTCTCATTTTAATAAGCTCTCGTATACCAAATCTGCCCAAGTAATCTTATACCACTAAGATAGATAAGGGTGAGACTAGCTACAATTGGCATACTGGTCACGACACCATAATCAATCAATGGTATCGCTTAGTGACAAAGGACCTTTTGACGAAGTTATGTAGGGTATAGTTACATGGAAGAGTTTCGGTGGGTTGGACTAGGGGATGACTAACCCATGTTGGATTTTAATTCAAGATTTTGTAACAATTTGTTTAATTTACAACTAATATAGGTGCAAATTCCTCGATTGCTAGATATTCTTAACTTTAGGGAGTCTACTCAAGAGGGCGTGGATTGTTGATCAACAAAAGCCCAAAAATCAACCCTATTGCTAGCCACTTGACCGTCCCTAAGCTAGAAGAACTGAAAAATGAAGTTAAGTTGTTCATTGACTCTTATAGAAATGTGTAGAATGAAAGTGGGTGCACTATTGTGGGTGATGGATGGTTAGATGGTAGACATAGAATCTTGATCAATTTCTTTGTTTATTGCCTTAATGGAATTTGTTTCACTAAATTTGTTGATGTTTCTACTTTTGTCACCGATGCACAAACTCTTTGCAATTTGTTTGTGGAAATTGTTGATATAGTTAGTCCTAAAAATTTTATGCATCTTGTAACCGACAACGGTAATGATTATAAATTTGTTGGGAGGTCGTCGAATGAGAAATATGGAAATATTTGTTGGTCTCCCTATGCTGCCCTTTGCTTGAATTTGATATTGTAAGATATTGGCAAAATTACTCATGTAGTGAGTTTAGCTCAACGTGCATCTAAAGTGATTGTGTTTGTATATAATTACAAATGATTGTTGGGTTGGTTGAGGAAGAGAGAAGGGTGAACAGAAATATTATGTTATGGGGAAACAATGTTTATCACACTTTTATTGCTTTGAAAAGTCCTTATGACCATAAGCTAGATTTATTAGCTATGATTACTAGTCTTGAATTTAATGGATCAAGACCTTTTAAGACATGAAAGGGAAAAGCGAGGAAGAAAATCATTCTAGATACTAGGTTATGGAATGATTCCTTGGTAATTATTAAAATTTTTGGTCCTCTCTTGAGATTGCTTTGTATTGTTGACTTCAATGAGAAGCCGACTTTAGGGTATGATTATGAAGGGATGTACGGGACAAAAAAGACAATCAAGGAGATCTTTAAGAATAAGAAAAGGTTGTACAAGCTTCACACTAAAATTGTGAGGGAAAGATGGGTTATGTAATGGCTTATTGGTTGAACCCGACATTTCAATATGATCAAAGTAATTTTTCTCAAAAGCCCGAGGTAATGAATGGTTTACTTGAGGTTGTTGAGTCCAAGATCGCGATGAGAAGAAAGACTAAGCTTCTTAAGGATATTAGGATCTTTAGTTGAACATAAGAAAAGGATTTGGGAGAGAGTTAGCTTTGGCCAATAACAACAGTATTCGTCCGGTATGCATCTAATTAACTTGTCTTTTATTATTATTAATTTTTAAAAATTTAAGATAGCATAACCTAATTACAACTATCGACAAGTTTATGTCCTTGCTTTGTTATTTTTTTTTTTTTTGGTAAATGAATGGTGGAGATTATTTGGACTTGATTGTCCAAATCTTAAGAAATTGGCTATAATGCTTCTTAGTCAAACCGCATCTTCTTTGGATTGTGAAATAAATTGGAGTGTTTTTAGTGCATACATTCAAAAAGAGAAATCGGTTGGAGCATGAGAAATTGAATTATCTTATTTATGTGTATTACAATCTTCGATTGAAGAATAGATAAGTAAAATTTTATTTTTGCTTTTGAAATGGGTGTTTATGTGCATAATAAAGCTTTTAATGTTTTATTTACATGAATCTAGGCTTTATAACAAGAAAAGGCCATATGATACGATTGATATTGATTGTGTGGAAAGAATTGGTTTTTGCGTTGTTGAGAATGACTTCGAGAATGAGTTGGATTATGAGGAGTTGGAAGAAATGCTCCATAATGACCAAACAAACCAAACACCTACTCAAAAGCCACGATTAGTGTGTAATCTCATATAATATTAATCTTTATTATTTTTTACTTTTGCAAGTTGATCTTGATGGAGATGATGATGAAGTCGAAGACAATACTATTAATGATAATGGTGATGACGATGATTTACTTATGTATCCAGTAAGGATTGAACTTGTCTTCATTTGGTGGCTATTGAGAAGGATTTGATTCTAGTGATGATGATTAAATTTGAGAGTTTTTGTAAAGTTTGTTATTTATCTAGCATTTATAAGACTTGTTTATCTATTCAGTTTGTGACATGAGCACAATGGACATTACTTTTGTTGTGTATCTTAGTTAGTGACTTGTCGACGATGTTGACGTAGGTGTCCTTTTATTGCTCAAATCATTATGTGTTTACGATTGAAAAAGTTAGAATTTGAAGACTCAAATTGATGTCATATGATCTTTTATATTTATGTCGGGCAAAACAAGGAAAAAATAATTGAAAACATATAGAAAAAAATTTTTATGATCAATCGGATCATGCTCGGTTTTAACCTGGTCCAACCATCAAGTAGGTCAATCTGGTTTAACCCGGTCCAAACGAGTCCGACTGGTTAAACCATAATTCTTCCGACCGGGCCGGTTCTCTTAACATAGGCCTCTTCTCAGCCACTATCTCCTCTTACTTCCAAATCTCACCTAGATGGTCTCCAAGATTCCACTCTCAGCCATTATCTCATCCAACCGGATCTTAACAACCAGCCAACTCTCATTGAAGACCTCCACCCAAGAAGAACTTGAAGTTGTGGATGTGATTACTGAAGCTTCTCCTTTTTGGATGCTTTTATGAACATTATTATGTTTTTCTTTTAAATATTTTTCTAAACATGTAAGGGTAGTATTTATGTCATTTTCAGGAACCCTTCACTTTTTGCTTTTTGTTGTGGGGGTAAATGATGTTAGGTGATGAATATACCTACTCTAATTTATGTATGCAAATACTTTTGTCCAGAATATGACATGCAATTGCAAATAGAGATAATTGAATATATCAAATGTATTTCTTTTCTTCATATTATACTACTCCAACAAAAACCATTACATTTGCAAGTTCAAGCAAGGACAAAGAGCCTCATAACTCATCCATATTACAACACAATAAAATTAGGTCTTTCATGCTTGCAACACAAAGAGTCTCAACCTCGCTCTAAATAGCGCTATCTTATTCTAAAACCTTATACATAATCAAACTTTCAAACCAAAGATGAGCACCGATAGTACCAATAAACTAATACACAACCCTACTAGCATTTTAATGGCATCAAAATTTCTATTTAACATCCCCTTTATTTCAATTCAAAATTCCCTCATCTTAGATGCCATGTTGCCAATTCCATCATTTGTTCTTTCCTTTTGTGCTTCTTGCCCAGTCCAAGCAACCAATAGTTTGTCTTTATCTACTTCTCTTCAAGGTGGACAACAACCTCCCTATATCTTCCTTTGCCCGAATAAAAAACCACCACAATTGGAGCAATAAAAGTAGGGTATCGGGAAGTTCTTCGATATCGAAATTAGGTAATCCAACTCACATAACTTTATGCATTTTGGGCATGTCACTTTCCTTCCACCACTTACATGGCTCGAAGACCCTTCTATTTTCAATCCCAATAATTCACCTCACAGTTCAAAAAAATTACATTATGAATTACATAAAGTTTGCAAGAGAGAGAGAGAGGGGGAGGGAGGGAGGGAGATAGCATAAAGAATAGGGGGAAGAATCATACCTTCTTCAACAATGGTACTAAATAAGTCCAATGGAGGGTAAGTAAAGAAATTTACATGTTTACATACCGAAAATACAACATTCTATTAATTACATTTATTGATCTATAACTTCGAAATTATATATTGCCACCGTTAAAAAAGTTGTAAGATAATACAAAAAGGCGAGAACATTTAAAATCATTTCCTAATAATACAAACAGTATTTATTAATATCTGATCAAATTAGTCTCCCCTTGATTAATATTTAACTTATTAAAAACTGCTATACACTCAATTTATGAACACAAATGTACAACGGATAGAGTAATTCTTTACTACTATAAACTAATCATCACAAACTGACAAACAATCTAATTAGGAAAAAGGGAATGATTCCGAATTTAGATCCTCATCTTCTTTCAATCTCAATGTGAACAAATATTATTTCGACACCTGCCGGAATAGTACACTACTATACTAACAGCTACCGAGCAACTCTCGCCGAAGGCTTCTCCACTTTCGTCGCCTCTATCCTCTCCTTCCAATTTTAACTCCACTCCACACTTCCACTTCTTGCTCTGAGAGAGAGAGAGAGAGAGAGAGATGACGGTAAACCGTTTTGGGAATGTGGGTGTCTCTGTTGATACCGGCCACCCACTTACTGATCGAACTGTCGACGGGTTCTTCAGGGTTGGCGCTGTAAGAATATCCAAAATACTTTCTTTCTTGCATTTCATTCTTCCCAACTTTTTGAATTCGAATTTTTGATCTGGGTTTCTCCCTTTTTCGCAGGTTGCAGCTACTAGACAAGTTGCTGAAGATGCATATAACATGGCTAAGAGTGGTATGTCCTTTTTCCTCTTTTTTTCCCTGTAATTTTCTATATTTGTTGGTTAATGTGATTTTTTTCTTCAACTTAGTTCTGATAAGTGATCATCTCTGTGATTTATTGTGGCAATTATTGCTTTGGTGGGTTGAGAATAATATGCGATCGAGTAACAGATAAAATAAAGTGACGTTGTTCATGAGTTCAGTGGATATAGAAGCATTGTGGAAAAATAAAGTAAATATAGTAGTGATCACTAACCAGTTGTGGTCATCGCGTGATGTTTTTTAAATAATGTGACATCTCCATTGAAGAGGGTTAACTAGTTCATCTATCTATGTGATCAACTGAATAATGGGGTTTCATAATCATTTGGCTGCAATCTCATTTGTGTTATCTTGTGCAGGAAGTGTGTCACGTCAGCACCTCGAGGAATCGGTAAGTCATGGTTGTTTGGGGCATGTGGGATGTCTATAGAGTGAACTGAAAAATGAAGACTTGTTGTGATGATCGTCTCATTTTAGAATCTATAGGATGCTCAGTGTATCACCTCATGAATAGACTAAACTATCTGACAATTGGACTTTGGAAACTGCTGTAGCATCAATTAGAAGACACTGATGTTTTAGCAAATTTGTCCCACCTAGAATCTTCTGCTATTATTAGCATTGGCCTAATGAGCGTTTTGGTGCAGTCCAAATCAGTTCAGGTTTGGATTAGTGCATCTAGCTAGCCCACTGATCCACATGACTTAGACTTAATTCAGCTTTGCTTGTTGAAAGTAGCCAACCTAAGTAGATTTTTGGAGTTTGGGGGTGTGGAAATTTATCTGCATTTGGTTCATTAGACTGGTCATGCAAGTGGACTTGCCAATGAGGATTAGCGTGCCATGGGCTTGTTCCTGTTCCTTATTGTCACGTGAGTTTGAAACAATCAAGAAATTTTTTTCAAATGTGGGGAAAAAGTATTAATTGTTGGATTGGCATGGTTTAGCCTGTGAACTAGGCTGGTTTGGGCTGGGGTTGCCATCTTAAATCAGCTAAGACTGACTGAGCCTTATTTTTCTTAGGCTCAAATAAGCTGTGGTTGGATTGGCCCATATGAGCCTATTAGTTACTGCTAGCTACTATTCTGTCTTGCTTGTCTGGCTACTAAAGGCATGCCGACTTTTTTTTTTTTACAGCTTAAGCAATATCTATATTGGAGATTGTCAATGGAAATGATAACCTGCATATAGTATTCTTAGATTCCATGTTCTGCATCATTGGTTGAATCTCAAAGGGGAAGATTTGAGCATTTTCTGTCTTTCTTTTATCTATATTAGATGATAATTTGATTGGCTTGTCACTAATGGCTTGTTAACAAGATTTCTGTATTTTCCAGTTGAAAAAGATGTGCAAAGAAGGAGCTTACTGGGGTGAGTGTGAGTTTGTTTTGCGGATATTTCACTCATTTCCAACTGGCAGTGGTGTTGCTAAGTTTCAAAACTAACCAATGCGTTAAAAATACATTCTGTGCTCTATTCAACAGGAACTGTGGGTGGTGTTTACCTGGGGATGGAGTATGGAGTGGGAAGAGTCCGTGGAACCAGAGACTGGGTAATTTTACCACATATTCTTATCTCTGAAATAATTTCAACCATTTGTAAAATCATATGATTAGTCAATATAAATCAGTTTTTGTTTGCAACACAATCTTTGTGTTGTTGTGTTGGACAGGCAAAATGTGATGCGATAGACCACACTAAAAAATAAGTTCTGCTATTGTTCCTCTAAAATTTGCTTCGCACTATCATGTGCCATTCCATGTGAAGGATTTGGATTTTCCTGTACATTAAACCTAGTGTAGAATAGCCTCTAGGACCATGTCTAGAAAGCAATATAGCAAAGAAAAAGTGAAATTGAGCCATACCGACCTGTTTGTATTCCATTTTTTGGGAGTGCAGAAGTCCTTGAACCTACTTCTTTATTCTTCTTTTTTTTCTTTTCGAGATATGGAGATGGGGAGTTTTGGAGAAACAATAATCTTCTTGAAGCATAGTGTTTGTGGACTATGATGCTTGACAACGAGCATTACCATGCCCCTGAGAAAGCCTAACAGGTTGCAGTCGAGAAATAGTTCAGTCTGGTGAACAATTTTATGGATGTTCCCTAGTTGATAAATCTCTTACCTTGGGGGGAGTCATTGATAAATCTCTCCTTTTACTCTGTGGAGATGCTGGAAAGAGTGCATGGTAAATCATCCTGCTTAAATTTATCATATGAATGTGTGCTCTCTTTCCATCAACGCTTTCTTTCCTTCTAGATACCCTGCATGCCTGCCTTTATTTTTTGGATGTGAGGTGAGGTACGGTGTGGTGTTTTCCCTTTCGAAAGTTAGACCCTCAAGGTTTTTTTTTTTTTTTTCTTTATTGTGGGAGCATATGCCAGGACATGAGCTTCAAACTCCTAACTACAAGTATTCCACCTAATAGTGCATCGTATTAATGCTTACTTGTTATGCTGGTTCTTCTTTGAACAATTTTGTTTTCATAGGGTGTCAAAGAATTCCTTGAAGTGTTAATTCAGAGTGGATATGAAGGTGGGGCAAGGGAAATGGAGTGTGTATTCAAACACTTCAGTTTGAGTAATTAATCTAAAGTGTTGAACTGTAAAAGTCGCAAATTAAAGTGGCAATTATTTAAAAATGAAATTCTCGTTCTGAGTGGTGGTTTCCAGGAATCTTTTGTCTTTACTGATATGGAGCCAGGCAATAACATAAAATACCACTCGTCCTCCCCCCACACACACACACAAAAAAACATAATAATAGTAAAAGGGAACTTTCCTTTGTTTACTGATTTGCAAGAGTTAGACATAAAATATCAAATATAAAGGATAAATTAGTTTTTGGCCATAGCTTGTTTGTCCCTTAAACTCACAATATTTTGAGTGTTTCTGTCTTATATTATCTAAGAAGCAATCTTCATCACTTTCTACTAAACAGTATCGTGTTTCCTGGTTTAACCTTTCAAACTTGAACAGAAAAATGCAATGATTGGGGGTGCTTTGACGGGAGCTCTAGTATCAGCTGTGAGCAATGGTAATGGTGACAACATAGTGAAGGACGCCCTTACTGGAGGCGCTGTCGCTACTGCTTCAGAGTTTATCAGCTACCACTTGTTCACGTAAAGTATATAGTGTGCATATACAGAATAACTAAACTCTGGTTCTTCTCAGTTTTGAGGTCTCCAGAACGATCAAACTTTTAGTATTGCAGTGATAAGTTATTAATAGAAATCCTTTTCATCTTTCATGGTCCAAAACTCTAATCTGCCTATTTTCTGGGTTTCTGTGTCGTTTTTCAATATTTGTTGTGCCTTTTGCTTTATCTTGTTGCTGGATAGTTTGTAGGATGAAGGCGTCATGCATACAGGGCTTCTCTATAGTTTTACATCCCCCTCCCCTCCTCCCCCAATAAAGACAGCTGTCAAAGACAAAGTGAAACTACTCAGAACAAGAAAAGCTCATTTAGAGTGAATTAAATTGGGCCTATGATACATCTTTGAGCTCCCAAGTACAAGTAGAATGATTCAATAACTGTTTTATATTCTGTGACCCCTTCCACTCATAATTTCTCGGGGTCTCCTCTATTTTGAAAGGTAGTTATTTGGCGAAATGTAATTTCAATTTTGTCTAGGTGAATGTCAAAAGTGATAGTTGCCTCAAATGTAGATCATATTGGTGGTTGATTGGGTGCAGGATCATGGTTGTCTACTTAGTTACACTAGTTTAGTCTAATTTGGGCTTTTGGATTAGCTTCTTGTTGTGCATATTGTCCGAATGAGAACATAGACAATCAGGAGTTTGAGCGTTCTAGGTGACTATGACTAAAGTCTTAATTATTGCTGATAATTCTATGTGCTTCGTGTTCCTCTCATTTAGTTCATTTTTTCATAAAAAAACTTATTAGTGCACATTCTATATTGAATAGATAAGTTGATTGAATCGATTAAAGATTGGCGAACTTCTGACTTCTGGTTATTTGAGGGAATAGTTGGCTTAAAGCCTTCTTACTGCCTGTTTCCCATTCATTGACAGAGTGAGCTTCCTTCATATTAGGGAATAGGGATCATGAATTGTTTTGATAGCTGTCCACAGGGCAATAAATGCTTCATTTTGGCACACTGTTTCAGCTTAGTTTTATGTAGATTCTCGAGCTGCACTGTTGTTGCAGATCTAGATCCTGGTTACTTCAATGCCTGCTTTGATGCATCTCTGCTTCTTTGCTGTTGGTTTTATCCATTCCTAGTGTCTGGTTATGTGTGTTTAGATGAATGAACTTCATAATTTAGTTCTCATAACGTCAGTTAACTATATGAACAGAAAACATTACATTCATAGGAAATCTTATTCTTGACAGCTTTCATCAAATACCCAATTTACATATGATTTTGACAAATCTGTTGATCACAGCCCCCCCAATATAGATATTTGTCCTGGTGTATTAGTTCATATCTTGTCCTGAGTTTCGACTTTTCTTCTTCCTTTTGACCCCCTCCAGTTAAATCTGATGTCACTGGTTTGTTGAAGCACATGTGTGTATCTTTTGTTTTCCCCCTTTTTTCTGTTTTGGGGGGTGTGGCGGTGGGGCCTAGTTGGCATTAGGTTTATGCTTGAACAGCAGTTTCAACAGCAGTGGACTGAAGGGCTTGCTCACGCTGCTGCTGGTGCTGCTGTTTCTTCGGTTCAGGTTCCCAGATCTCTGGTAGCGCCTCCTTCATGTTGTGAACACTGCCCAGGGCATAGTCTGCCCCTTCAACCAGTTCTGATCTTCCCACCTGCATCCATTTTCATTTTTCATTTTTCATTTTTCTCCATCATTTCCTTCAAAAACAAGAAAAAATATATGCAGGTACAAAGTGTACAAAACCAAATGAAAAGATCCTCTTCTTTATCCTCTCTTAATCAAGCTTTACCCAATAATTATCCCCTCCAATATGCAAAGATATGCCCATTTTGCGAGAATGTTATCTACTGTCGATCTGGTTGGGAATTCTAAAACCCCAATCGAAAATTAACTTTTGTGTGCATTATGGGCATAAGGATGCTGAAAACTCAGTTCTTTGCTCATATTTATTTTTAGAGATTCGACCAATTGTACTAGTTTATATCCAGTGTGTATATCGTTAATGGTCTAGGTTGTACTGCTTTCTATCATGTCGTTTTGAGTAACTACCATCCAGAAAATGGGGACAATAAAATTTTGGGAAGCAAATGAAAGTGGTAGCACTAAAAATTTGGTGCATGTTGTTCTGTTAGGCTTATGTCAATTGGGTGGTCGCTTTTTGATTAGGTTCCTGAAAATGATTGAAGTTATGGCTGACTCTTGCCATCATCTTTTGCACTTTTCAACTGATCAGAGACAAGAAAACATGGATTTGTTGGAAGATTATCAGAAATTTTCTATGCTATTCATACAATCATGTATGCACCAAATACCGTCTTCACATTGTTTGATAGTGTCTGGTTATCTGAAAGCCCTTAGCCATATAGTTGGTTGTTCGTACTCAAAGAAGTAACTGTTATCAGAGAAAAACTTCAAGATGACCAACATTTAGTTCAAGAATCGTAAATAACCTTGATTTGATTTTTTTCCCGGGTCGTTGATATGGATAGAATATAGATGCGTAGTTTAACAGCTACGAACATACAATCGGGTATCTTGTGCATGCAAATGTGTCATAGTTGCATAGTTTATTTGGTTGTCTTGATTTTAGCACATAACCCAAAAGAAAAGGGACATTTCCTTTGGATAATATGCCCTTTTATCATAGAGTATTTGGAATCTTTCAAGTTATTGGGAGGGAAAATGAGGGTGTACTTACAATCACAGTGTGAAGTCCGGCTGCTTTTCCACTTGCAATGTTTCGAGTGCTATCATCAAAGAATATCTGGCATATAATATTAATTCCCCATCATCAAAGTATATCCTCCCAGCCAGAATCAAACCAAGTATATCCCACTTTTTCTATAAAAATCATTCTCAATTTTTTAAAAAAGAAATCATAATCTCTCTCTTTTTCTTTTTAATTATTGATTTGAACCTGAAAATCCATGAGCAAAAAGATAAAATGGACAAATATGAGAATAAATTAGCCCAACTTATCCAAAAATAAAAACATCTAATCTAACCAAGTCAATTTAACTAGAACAAAAATTGTCCTCTGGATTGTAATCCAAGAAACCATATCCCAAATTTTCTTTCCCGCAAATAGATAATCCCTCCTCACTTTTACTTAGACCGACAGTTGGATCATTCGATTCTATTTCGGATCGATTAACTTTAAGCCGGATCGTATTCAACTTAACATGCTTTGGATCAAGTTTCGGTTTTGTGTCATGTTATTTTTGGGTTGATTTGACTTCAGGTTACTGAATTTTTGGTCCAATAAATTTGTCTTGTAAAAGAAAAAAGTTTGGCAAAAAAAATGTTCGGATTGGGTCCAGCTTCGAATCTAACTTTGGGATAGCTATTTTAACTTTCAACAATTTCAAATGTTGACTCACATATGGATCGAGTCAGATAATTTTTATCAGTCTACTTTTACGAACCCAATATAAGCCACTAATACTTTGATTTAAACTCAAGTTTATGGTAATAATACAGAAAATAAGACGGGGAAAGACTTACTGTTCGATTAGGATCTAAGTTGGCGACGTTAATGGCAGCTTCAAAGGAATCAACCGCTGGTTTGCAAAGAATGCGTGAGTTGGAGATTGGATCATCCGGATGATTTAGGGTTTCAAAGCATATTATGCCCTCAAAACAATCTTCCAATCCCAGTTTCTTCAGAACCCGACCTACGTGTGCCCTATCTGAGTTTGTAAATATCTACATCCAAACAACAACCCACGTACATAAATACCATCTCATCACCCAATTCTTCCTTTCAAACTTGACAAATTGGTCATTCAATCTAATTTTGGGTCAGATTTATTTTGGGTCATGCCGTACTTAGGTTCAGAAGATGTAAGTTTCAGGTTGGGTCATTTTAAATTTAGTTTAAATTTTAAATTGATTAAAATTTAATTATTTAAACTTGTCTTGTCTTACAAAGAATTAAAACTTTAGTAAAAAATTATCCGACTCGATTCTATTTCAGATTAATTTTCAATGTCATTCTTGATATCGTCCTACACTCTAACAAAATTATTCGAACTTGTATACAATTCAACTTTAATATAATGGAAATTGAAGTATTTAATATTACGGAGTATTATTGAGCATAGGCTTACTAAATTTTAGACTTCTATAAAGGAATGAAGAAATTAAATCTATAATAGCCAGCTATGACATATTAAAATTGTAAATTTTTAAATGCTCCTGGGAGAATATACTCCTAGCAGAGAAGAGAGAGAGATTAGGTCCACAAAATCCCTATTTTTTCGTTTGTCCAATTATCTATTGACATATATGGCGAGGAGTAAATACTCTCATATGCATATATATATAAAAGGTTATGTATTAAAATATTTAGTTCACTAAAAAATGGTTGTTAACTAAAACAAAGCTGATCAAATTGATTTCACATATTGTTTGTATCAAAATTTTAAAATCTTCATTAGAACGAGTTCGGCAGTTACTTACAATTTTACGTTGTGGTGTAGATAATAGAAGACTCCTCAAAACTGGATCGGGCTTGAGCGTTTCATAAGGCAAACTTCCATGAACGTACTGATGAAATTCATCGTTATCAAACTTGTATCCTAAAACCTGAAAATATATCATTGACTCCATCAGTTATTTCATATATTTACATGTATATACTCAAAAATTAATTAAATATTTGAATATATATCAAAGTTATTAAGAAAATTTTGACATATATAGTTTGACCTTAAGACCAGCCATGGTAGTGCCATATTCCCTGTAT
The DNA here is from genome assembly GCA_021018815.1 of Talinum fruticosum. Taxonomy (NCBI): domain Eukaryota; kingdom Viridiplantae; phylum Streptophyta; class Magnoliopsida; order Caryophyllales; family Talinaceae; genus Talinum; species Talinum fruticosum. The sequence goes on along the minus strand of JAITYX010000030.1, from coordinate 7,147,157 downwards.
AGATCCAAGCACATTCTTGGTACCTCACTTTCCTCTATATTCAAGTACTTTAACATATATTCTGTCATCACCACCAAAAATAATAAAATAAAAAAATCAAATTATGATTTTTTAAAAAATAAAAAATAAAAAATTATATTAGTGCTGGAGAGTACCTTCAATTTTCCTCCTACATGCTATGTTGATCCCAGAGCTCAATGGGTACAAGGTATCATCCAAATCTAAAATGGATACAAATATACAATACAATATAATCAATTACATAAACTTTAATTTGCAAAAACATAAATCAAAATTTAGCTACTACTTTCACAAAAAAATTTAAAGATAAAATAAAATATTTTAAAGATAAAATAAAATATTAAGCTCAAGCTTAACCGGCTCATGCTTCATCCTATTGGAGTCAAACCCTAGACCAATGACTAATCCAAAATAAATACGAGTATCTTTTTACCGTTTATGGTTCAGTTTAAGTTAGAGACAATATCTAAAAATAAACTTATTTATAATTCATAAAATTCATTCCAAATTCAATACATATTTACCCTAAGTTGCATATTGTTAGATATTTTATCAGTAATAGTATTTTTTTATATGCTTTTATGTATTTAACCTTTTGTTCTCTCTTTTCAATTGGTTTTAATATAACTAAGTAATTTTTTTTTTACAAGAAAAAAATTGTTCGAGGTATCCACACTTAAATCTTTCTCAAATATAATTTTTCCAAAATAAAAAATTAGGATTTTTTTTTTTGGGTTTGGAAGGGAGGATAGAGAAGGACATACCAAAGAGCAAGCAATCATACTTGGCTCCATTGAAGCTCCTAGCAGCCTCCATTTTTCCCAGAGGACCTACAGAAACAACTCTAGCTACCATTTCCAAAACAATTATCAATAAAAAAATTAACCAAAAAAGAAAAAAGAAAGAAAAGATTTGTACTGAATACAAGTATTACCTTATAGTTTTGAACAAGGTAGGAAACACAAGCTTCAATATGGATACATGGATGGATCAATAGCAGGCTGCTGGAGAGACCTATTTATAAGAATCTCATGACAGAGAAAGCTAGAGAGAGAAACAAAGGCAGAGGGAACATCTCTTGTTATATTATATGACTTTAAACATTTCTCTTCTCTTTTTATTTGTTATTGGGTGATGACCACATTTCCCACTTGGTCATACATAATTTTCGGTCTTCATTATTTATCGATTAAAGTCAAACAGCTACCTCGACTATAAAGAAATTTAGATCTCATAATTTTATTTCAGGGAACAGCTTCCGATTTATTTGAACTTACCTATGTTGATTTTCTACCTTTTCTTTTCCCTTGTACAAATCATGCTAATCTTTCTAACCTCAAAAAACAAAGGGAGTAAAAAAGACATAATTTGCTTTCGGTTACTAGTCGTTTTCAATAATCCCAAGTGAAGGAAAATGTTGGTTCTTAGTGTATTAGTCTTATTTATTGTGTGTGATGCTCTTCCTCGTGGTATGTCATATGATTCCACTACTTGGATTAAGCTAATATTTTGTGATTTCTGATGTGGAAAGGAAATTTTCCGAATTTTGGAAAATATAAGAGAAACTTTTTGGAAATTTTTTTTTTTGGGGGAGGGGGGTTGGGGAAGGGGAAGGGGTTGAAGAGGAATGAGATTGATCACAAGGCCTAACTAGCGGTTGCTCTCAATGCATAGTTGGCCAAATCATGTTTTAAATGTAAGCTATTCATTTATTGTCTGGTTTCAATTTTATCTAATTGAATCTTCACGCTGTAATAAACTGAGTTAATTTATAGGAAAAATCTTAGTCAGCTGTATTTCCTTTAGTAAGGGATGTCATCGGTCGTAATTTTTGAGGGTAAGTATCGATTTTATTTAGGAACAAGGAGAACTGAACTCGTACATGGTGGATTTAATCATCTCTCTGTTTTGTGAGAGTTAGATTCCCTCTCTTTGATGGGGGTTTTTGTATTCTAACCTTGGTGCAAGTTTTTGTAAGTTTAAGGATGTCAAGTCATGGATGATAGTTGGATATGATAGTTTCACACTTGCTAGTTTTGAATGGAGAAATTCATAAGTATAACCTATCATGTCAAATAAATACTTGCTCCGAGAAGTCTAGTTACAGCTCATTAAGTTCAGAAAGATGCAATAACATTAAAAAATGTGATTTTGACCACAAGAATGTTACGAGTTTAGAGACAATTGACAATTTATTTATCTACCAATAACTTTGTGGAGATAAGGATTTGTTTTGATATTTTATATCTATTCTTGTTAGATTATTTTAAGTGTAGATGCGGTATGGTTTTTATTAATAAATCTCCTTTTTTTATTTAAAAAATGAATTGAGTTAATTTTGAATTTTAGGGGTGACACGGGTTGATTAGCATGATTTAGCATAATTCCTCAATCAAATTACTCAACCCATTTCAAAATGGTCACCAACATAACTTTTATTGAGTTACAGAAGATGCAAGTAGATAAATTTGACTTTCTTTTTGGTCATGCGTTTTTTCCAATTTTGTGATTCGGGTTACTCTGCTATTACCTGCTATAAAAGCAGATGAAGGAAAAGAACCGCTACCATTCTAAATACATGGTAAATAGATATCGAATTTTTACTAATATGATAAAATTAAAATTAAACAATCACAATATGTCTGTATAATTTTAGTATATTTTTTGTTATTAAGAAATTTTTTTGCAATAGTCAAGTATATAGATATCGAAGATATAGCAAATCTTTCCCCTCTATAGAATCTAGATCTTGGCCAATTTAATTTAATTGTTAAACATGGGTAAAAGAATAAGAGATTGATTTGTTAAAATGGTAGCAATATTCCCTTCGTTTTTTTCTTTTTGGTGCAATGTTCACTTTTTCTTAAACATGCTTGAATTTTGAGTTGAAGATGACATGAAAATAAAGTGTATATATAATTTGAACGGAAAAAAGTACTTGATGCTTAAAAATTAGAAATTATTTTTCTATCGGATAAGCTATTTATTCACTTAATTTCTTGCAAGAATATCTACCTTGTCGCTAATTAATAATATCTTAGATGTAAATTATTATGTGTTCCCACGAGCGCTCCTATCTGCCGCCACGTGCATATATATTTTTACTGTGTATTTATCATATATTATATTTTTAATATAAATTTACTTAAGTGATTTGTGAGAGTATATATTTCTGGAAGGAATCTTCTTTATTAAATAGGTGATTTTCAACAAATAATAGATGTATAAAAAACTGTTGAAGGTATGAACCCCGGGCTCGTACCAAGGAGAAGTTAATCCAAGGAACCTTGTGACAACTGCACTAACATACATTTGCAAAAAGGAAAAAAAGAGTTATAAGATAGATAAGAGATACAGAGAATAATAAATTTAGAATAGAATGGAATCTGATATAAAGCATTCATGTAATCTTGTTATTTGATCATAGTTTATAAAAATGTTATGCAAATGTGACTATGTATGCCAATTTGTGAATATTATATAGTATCTACAATAAATAAATAAATAAATATAAAAAGGATTAGGCACATACATACACATGACAGATAGCTAAAGCATAATAGAATGGAATTCTCTCTTCTGAATTAAAGAGTTTTAGTTGGATGGGGGAAGAATCCACATTATTCGAAATTCTAACCAACATGATATATGGGATTAAAAAATATATGTTTTCAAAGTGTGTACCAATTTATATCTATGCTACTAAAATTTCCACCCACTTGATTACTCGAATTTGTCCGTTTGAAAAAAGTCGAGTCTTATTATGGGTTTTTTATTCACATTTTAAATTCAAACATAAGATTTTTGTATTTCTATTGTCCGAATCTAATTTTTAACTCGAATTTAGACTTGTCCGAATTGTTCAACCCAAAAAAACCGAGTATCAATTTTGTTTAATAACCGATTTATTCAATCCGATTTAATCCCTGATCTGAATTTTTACCAGCGCTATACCTGCAATTTGATGCAAAATGGATTAGGAGAGCTGCTACTCTCTCTCGTAGCACTTTTAATTTCAGAAGTGGGATTGTGTGTGTAAATGTGTAATTGTGTGTATCATGCCATCTAGAACTCCACATCAATTTCATGACATCACTAATTTAGATGTGTCATTGCCCTGTTAATAAATAAATAAAATAACGAATCAATCTAATATGTATTTTTAATTGATCGTTGATGTTAATAATAACAAAGAGAACTTTAAAATGTGTACTTGATAGACACAGCTAGTTGAGCAACATGTCTCATTAGCCAAGAGTAAGGAAGTCATGTACAAAGCGAATTGGGAGGCAATTATTTTCTCATTGCTATATAGAGGCCGATCAAGTTGATGATATGTTAGCGAATATGAGGGTAGATTTGGTAAAAGTGACCCAACTTAAACCGATGACTCGAATTTGAACCGAATTGAACCCGACCCCACACTTAAAAAGTCAAATTAAGATGACCTGAACTCGACCCGAACCAAATCCAACCCGAATATTTTTCACCAAAACATTTTGTCTCTGCAAGATATAAGTTGACTCGAATCCGAAAATCCGACCCAACCCAAAACTCAACTGAATCGTAATAACTCGAACATGACTCGAATCAAACTAACCCAAATCGAAACCGACCCGAATGACCCGATTGTCGAGTTTACATGGGGATTCTAGAAGTTTATGTGCTACAATTTTCCGATCTCCTTCGTAAGAGATTAATGAATTTTTGTATGCCGATAATGTAAGTGCAGTTTGGCCCATAAGCTTTTAAGTTTTAATAATATCTCTATTGGGGCTTAGCCCTCTTTTAATACATGGTTAAATGAAGCTTAAAAGATTTTAAATAACTACTTATATTGCCAAAAGGGAGTTAACACCATTACAAGGATGCGCTCATCTTTCCCAACTTAGATGGAAAAACATTCTCTAGGCAGCAAGATCTTCAATTCAACCAAACCAATGTCGGAGAGTCTTTTTTTTTTTTTTCTATGTAGTGTTTGGAAAGAGAGAAATGCACTCATCTTTAAAAATGAAGACTTTAACCACATTACGACCATTATCGGAGCAAAGAGAGCATTTGCGGAATTGATATCAATGGCATGATACTTGCCAAAAGACTTCTATGCTAGAGACAACCACACCATATCGAAACAAGTACGTTTGATCAAATGGAATAAACCATCCGATGGTTGGATAAAACTCAACTTTGATGGATCTTTCAAAAATAATAAAGCAGCTATGGGTTTCTTGTTAGGTGACAAGGAAGGCAAGCTTCTAAAGGCAGGAGCAACATATTTGGGTCATACCTCCATTTTGGTTGCTGAGGCGATTGCCTAAGAGTTGGAATCCGGGAAGCACTAAAAGCTAACATCCGAATAATTTCATATTGAGAGTGATAACAAAGTCATAATTGAAGCAGTTAAAGGTAATATTAAACCACCTTGGCAAGTGGACTACATTGTCGGAGATATCATTCTTCTTATGAGAAATTTCACTTTATGCAACATCAAACACATTTTCGGAGAAACAAACTGTACACTCGGAATGGCCGACACATATAGAGCATAAGTTTTCTTCCCCAATTATTAGGGGCACTACCCCTCTCCTTTTCTTTCATCTATTATAACAAATGATAATTTAGCTAGAGTCCTTGTGAGAAGAGCTATCTAACTTTGCCGTATATCCCGTTCGTCCTTTCCAACAAAAAAAAAGCCTTACAAGGACGCAAAACTCTTGGATTATTGTCCAATGAGGACCTAAACTAAGCATAGGTGTCCTTGAAGGGCCTCAAAGAATATTTCGGTAAATGAACATGAAAATATTATAGAAAGGTTTTCTTTGGTTGGCTAAAATATTAGCCTAGTAGGAAATATAAGATTTTCTATAATACAATTATTTCTTTTTTTGTTTATTTTCAAAAAACAATATCATGTAGAAATATTACATAAATATTTACATAACTTGGAATAACTACTAAACGAAATGTACATAAGAATGTATTTTTTTTTTTTGACAGAAACATAAGAATGTATCTAGTAGAATAAAACGTTGTAAAATAATTTTTGTAAATTCAAATTTTATTTATTTATTTATTTATTTATTTATTATTATTATTATTATTATTATTATTATTATTATCTTGTCTAAAATACAATGTCTTTTATTTTTTTATTTTTAAAAATAGTATTTTGTAGGAACATTACATAAATATTAGGAATAACTAAGTGCAGTAGGCATCAAATTATTAAATAAACAAAATAATGTAGTAAAATAAACTACTAAATGAAATGCACATTAAAATTTATCTAGTAGTAACTAAAATGAAAATAATAGCCTTTTCTCTGTCCAGCTGAGAGCATCTATCTCTAGGATAGCTCACGATAATGGTTAAGCAAGGAAAGCTGAGGAAATTGAAACAATTTGGATTGAAGGATTTAGAGTCGAAGAAAAAAATTGACCTAGCAAAATTCTAATTTGTCATCTAATGCATCTCCAGCATTAGAGAAAGTGCAAGATGCTGATGAATAAACTAATTCCCTAGGTCATCTGAATTGATCCCAAAAGGAATTGGAACTTCATTATGAATCGGCATTGGTAACTGATCAAGTATTGATAACACATATTGATGCTATTGATTTTCAGGGAAATAGAGTTCTGGAAATCGGTGCTTGTGTATAATGTTGTAGGTGCAAACCCTCCATATCCTGTAATGGCAAGGCTCATTAAAAAAATCTAGGTTAAATTTAATATTGAACAGATTAATATTTGCAGTTTGATTTGGATCGGTAGAGGAAAGGGATATGTTTGGATTTAGAGCGACTTGAATGCGGAAACGATTCGGATGAAATACGACAATCAAAAGTGTAACGAAACAAACGAAAGCGATAAATAAATGAACACAAGGAATTTATGTGGAAACCCAATGCGTGAAAAAACCACGGAAGCGACAAGCACAATCAATCCACTATGATTTGAAAGAGTACAAAACGATCACAATCGAAACGACGATTTGATCAATAATGAGAATAGTAATTCTCTCACAAATCTCTGTCAAAACTCACTTTGATGCAAAGGAATATAATCACTCAATTTTTGCCTAACTTGCACGTGCAACCTTTCTCTCAATGGCACTTGATGATGATGAGATTTTAATCTCTCTGATTTTGTCAATCAAAAACTCACGCATTTTGTAATGGAGATTAAAATCATTAATTTATAATGAAACTCTCCTTTTTCCAAGCTACTAAAACTGCTTCACGACCCTTGAAAAATGCAGCAAAAAAGCCCACTAAAATAAAAGAGACGTAACCGTTGAGAACTCCCGGCACAGCCATGACAACAAGTGGCTTGAGCGTGCCATAAAAATGCAAGCAAAGTTGGAAGATTTGAGACACTCTCAACAATCTCCACCTTAGATCAAATCCCCAACCAGCAGAAGTACTCCGCCAAAATACCCTCGAAGGGTAGAGCCCCTAAGGGCAAAGACCCGAAGGGCTACCAACAGTTGTGAATACCAACTAAGTCCAAGCAATGCTTGAACTTAGAAGTATAGAGAGGCTTTGTAAGCATATCTCGCGGGATTCTCCGGAGTATAAACTTTCTTCATCACAATCTTCCTTTCAAGCAATCGTATCTCCGATATAGTGGAACTTGACACTCGATATGTTTGGTCTTGGAGTGGTAGACATCGTTCTTGATAAGATGAATAGCACTTTAACTATCCGAAAACACAATACACCTTGTGGAACACCAAGCTCAATGAGAAAACCCTCAACCAAGTAGCTTCCTTCACCCCTTCGTTGCAAAGCAACATACTCAACTTTTGTAGTAGAAAGAGCTGTAATAGCCTGTAATGATGCTTTCCAAGAGATAGCACTGGCACACAACATGAAGATATAACCAGAAATTGACTTTCTTCTATCGAGGTCTCCACCATAATCAAAATCAACAAAACTTGCAACATTGAATGTAGCAGCCTTGCTCCTATCAAAAACCAACCCTCTATCAACAGTCCCATTAACATACCTAAGGATCCATTTCACAACTTCCCAATTATGTTTACCAGGATTATGCATATAATGACTCACAACACTAACTCGCCTATGACATATCAGGTCTAGTGCACCCCATAGCATACATCAAACTACCAACAAGCACTATAATAGGGTATGTGAGATATTTTCTCAATTTCCTCATCAGCTTTAGGACAACACTCAAAAACAACTTAAAATGGGCAGCTAAAGGAGTGGAAATTTATTTGCAATTACTCATATTAAATCTATCAAGGACTTTCTCAAGATATTTCCTCTAAGATAGATAAAGGTTACCGACCTTTCGATCCCTACGAATTTCCATCCCAAATATCTTCTTAGCTGCACCAAGGTCCTTCATCTCAAACTCCATACTAAGTTGAGATTTTAACTTGTTGATCAAAGACTTATCTTTGGAAGCAATCAGCATATCATCAACATACAACAACAAATAAATGAAGGAACCAAAAATTTGCTGAAAATACACACAGCTTATCATATCGACTCCGTGTGTAGCCTTGCCTAATCATGAAGGTGTCAAACCTTCTATACCACTCGCCTAGGAGCTTGCTTGAGTCCATACAAGGACCTCTTCAATCAGCACACACAATGTTCCTTCCCGAGAACTACAAAGCCCCCAGGTTGCCTTATATAAATCTCTTCCTCCAACTCTCCATGTAGGAACGCAGCTTTGACATCCAATTGCTCTAACTCCAAATCAAACAGAGCAACAAAAGCAAGAAGCACTCTAATGAAGGTATGACGAACAACAGGAGAGAAAATTTTATTAAAGTCAATACCTTCCCTTTGGTTACATCCACGAACAACCAGGCGTGCTTTCCACCTTGCGGTTTCTACCCCGTGTATGATTTCCTTTCTTTTATAGATCCACTTGGCAGTCAAGGCTTGTCGACCTTTAGGTAACTCATAAAGATTCCAGGTCCCACTCTTGTAAAGACTCTCTATTTCTTCTTACATAACTAGGACCCAATTGGATGAACTCCGACAGGAGATAGCTTCGTAATAGGTTTAAGGTTTTGCACCTTCAGGAGTCTCCCGTGCCATCTGTAAGAGCATAGGCAACAAGACCATCTTTATCATCTCAGAATCGAACCGGTCTTCGAATAGCCCTCCTTGGCCAATCTAAAACCTATAGTACGTACAAACCCCACCTAAGGCTGAATTGGACTTGCATCGATTCAGGTTCAATAACATGAACCTCCTTGCTAGAATTAGTACCAACTCCACCTTGAACCGGCAACTCAATCTCTACCTTCTCACCGATATCTTGCGGATCACCTATACCAGTAGAAGAAACGAAGTGTCTTCTTCGAAGACAATATAACAGCTTTGTTAAAGGTTACATCCCTACTTTGAATTATTTTATGTGTTTCAGTGGCACCACAATCGGTATCCCTTAGACTCGGATGCATAACCAAGAAACTTACATTTTACAGCCTCTAGGGGCCAACTTCCCATTGTTCACATGAACATATGCAGACACCCAAAAATTCTAAGAATAGAATGACCACACTTCTTCGAGAATCTTGAAGTCAATGGAGGAATGTGGAGATAGGTTGACGAGATATCGAGCCGTTGCAATAGTTTCATCCCAAAAGCCTTGTTATCCCAAAGTCCAGCATTAGAGAGCATGCAGCGAGCTCTCTCCAAAAGAGTCTCGGTTGATACATTCCGCCACACCATTTTGTTGGGGCTTCCTAACAAGTGTCTTGTGTCTCGCAATCCCCTAATTTACACAAAACTCATTAAATTCTTCGTCATAGAACTTAAGACCATTGTCGATCCTAAGTTTCTTGATTTTTCTCCCAGTTTGATTCTCAATTAGAACCTTGAATTTCTTGAACATAGGGAATGCTTCATTTTTCTGTCTTAAGAGATAAACCTACAATTTACGAGAAAAATCATCAACAAAATTAAGCATGTAATGTTTGCCTCCAAACAAAGCAACTCTAGAAGGACCTCACAAATTTGAATGTATATAATGTAGGATCCCCGAGTATGGTGCTTTGCAGTTGAGAAACTCACCCTCTTCTTTTTCCCAAAGACACAATGGTCACAAAAGTCAAGCTTCCCGTACCTTCGCTACCCAAAAGACCTCTTTTACTCAAAATAGTCATCCTTTTCTCACTCATATGGCCCAAATGCATATGCCATAAACGAGTAGAATCAGTACTCGATGTTGCTCTACAAACTGCTGCGTAGCACTGTGAATCGTAGTGCCCTGGAGAATATAGAGACTTCCATATCTCACACCTTTCATTGAAACCAACACACCTTTTGTTACTTTGAGAACACCATTTTCACCCGTGTACCTGCAACCATTTGCCTCAAGAGTACCCATAGATATAAGTTACGAGTCATATCAGGAATATGTCTAACCTTTGACAAGGTTCTAACTACACCATCGTGGGTTTTAATTCGAACAGTACCAATCCCAACAACTTAACACTCAATATCATTTCCCATAAGAGCAACACTTGAATCAATAGGCTCATGAGTGGTAAACCAGTCCCTATGAGAACACATATGGTAGGTACAACCAGAATCTAAAACTCATTCATCATGATCCTCCTTTCCAGAGGCAGTAGCAAACAAGACATCACCATCGGACTAACTAAATCACACAATCAAGCAACAACAGGTTCCTAATATTGTTTCTCCATTTCTTCTCTTTCTTTCTTATTTCTCAGCTTGAAATAATCCGCAACAATATGACCCTTTTTCTTGCGTAAGCTGCAAATTTTATTGGCATAATGACCCTTAGACTTTGAACGGGAATTTTTCTTACTCCCATTGCCCTTTTCAAAAGGTCTACCTTTACAAACCAAGCCCTCAACTTTTTCACCACGTACATCATGGTCAAATTTCTCCTTAGACAACAAATTGGCCTTAACATCCTCAAAATATATAGTATCGGTATTACTATATAATAGGATTTCCTTAAAGTGCTTATGCGAAGGGGGTAACGAAACAACCAATAAAATTGCTTTGTCTTCATCCTCAATTTTTACATCTAAACTCTCTAAATCAATAAGAATTGTATTAAAATCATTGAGATGTTTCGAATAGGAGTACCTTCGGCCATGGAGAACGTATATAAACGTTCCTTCAAACGAATTTTGTTTGCAAGACTCTTTGTCATGTAGAGTTCTTCCAAATGAAGCCAAAGCTCCATCGCAGCTTGTCTTGTTAAGCACCTCTTATAGCACATGGGGCGCCAAGCATAACTCGTATGGCCGAAAGTGCCTTTTCTTCTAATTCCTCCCAATCATAATCAGTCATAGTCCCTCTCTTCTTTGTCTTGTAATCAGCTCATTGTTCATCTCGTTATTGAATCGAGCTTCGTCTTAGGGACACTAAGAACTTTCCACAACCCATGTTGAATGAGAACCGCCTTCATCTCGAACTTTCAAGAGATTAAAACTAATCTATCCATTGAACTTTTGAATATCAACCTTCAAAATTGAAGACATCCTAAACCGTAGCTCCGATACCACTTGTTAGGATTTAGAGTGACTTGAATGCGGAAGCGATTCGGATGAAATACGATAATCAAAAGTGTAACAAAACAAACGAAAGCGATAAATTAATGGACACAAAGAATTTACGTGGAAACCCAATGCGAGAAAAAACCACGGAGGCGACGAGCACAATCAATCCACTATGATTTGAAAGAGTACAAAACGATCACAATCGAAATGACGATTTGATCAACGATAAGAATAGTAATTCTGTCACAAGTCTCTCCCAAAACTCACTTTGATGGAAAGGAATATAATCACTCAATTTTTGCCTAACTTTCACGTGCAAGCTCTCTCAATGGCACTTGATGATGATGAGATTTTAATCTCTCCGATTTTTTCAATCAAAAACTCATACATGTTGTGATGGAGATTAAAGTCATTAATTTATAATGAAACTCTCCTTTTTCAAGCTACTAAAAGTGCTCCACTACCCTTGAAAAATGCATCAACAAAGCCCACTAAAATAAAAGAGACATAACCGTTGAGGACTTCTGGCACACTTATGACAAGAGTGGCTTGGGCGTGAGATAAAAAATGCAAGAAAAGTTAGAAAATTTGAGACACTCCCAACAAGATATAGTACTGCATAGGAGCTTATATTTCTTTGATAAAAAATCATTAGTTATGTAACCATGAAGCGAGGACGTCAAGCATAGATAGGGATTCAATCAAACAGTTACGCATTTGGATACTATTCCCGTGTTTTAATTTCAAATATAGGGGTGCACCAAGTCTCGGTGAACTTGGTAGCATCATTGGTGAACCGTTAAAGGATAATAAGAAAACAAAGGATAAATCTATGTTAGGGTATGAAGGGTGCTAGTTGAGGTTCGACTTGATAAGAAGTTGCAATTTATATTTAGTTTGGGTTAATAAAGGCTATCGTACAAAAGCAAAAGGTTGAATATGAATGGAAGTCAATACTATACGTTTGGACACTATGAGGAGTTTTGTCAAAAAGAAGAATAAGGTGAGATAAGTTTGGGGTACATGAGAGTCAAATTAATGTTGATAAAGGAAAGGAGAGTACTAAAATCCAAAGTGACAAAGGAGGATGTAATTGTGGAAACCACTAATGAAGCTTCATACCCGCATTAGGATGACAATTGTCACTACACAATTGGCCCATGTCATTTTCTCGTATCATTTTTTACTATAGGACCTTGTGACATGTTTGGTTGGATATAATTAAAGTGGTAATATAATCAAATTGGTAATAGTCATTGCATTACCATGTTTGGTTACAATTTTGTAATGCAATCAAAATTACATTGTAATCACATTAATCTCTACCTATGCAATTATAATTATTTAAATATTCATTAAATGATCATGATTACATCCATACTCGTGATCAAATTTTAATACAATTGCAATAATTCTCTCTTTCTCTCTCGCTCTCTTTCTCTCTCTCTAATCCATATCTTTTTCTCTCTCATCATTTGGATAACATTTACCTTTATTTATCGCCACTAGAATAATTCAGTTGATTTTTTTGCCACTAAAAAAATTAATATTTAAAATATGATAAAAATAAATTTAAAAAATCTCAAATATGATTTCAAATTTAAAATTCTTTTATTTGGATAATATTTATCTCCACTGCGATAAATATTTATTGTTATTAGAATAATTTAGTTGATATCTTTTTGTCATAAAAAAATTAAAACTTAATTATTTGATAGAAAAGATTAAAAAAACTCAAATCTAAATTTTATTTAGATAAAATTTATCTCCACTATGATTATTTAATTACTATTGATAACATTTATCTCCACTACAATATTATTTAGTTACTATTTTTTACTATTGAAATAATTTATTACATTTGTGATTACATTATACTTTTTATATAACCAAACATGGCAATGTAATTATTGTCCCATTACATTGCATACCTAATTATATTACATAATTGATTATATTACACCCATATTATATTACGTCCAACCAAATGTCATATTAGATTTTTTTGGTACCATTAATTCCCCCTTCTTATTTTTATTTCCATAGGAAAGCAAAAAACCTGTGGAATAATTTGAGGTCCTGTACGAATTTTAATAGTGACTTGAGGTCTTTAACAAACTATGATAATGACTTAAAGGTCCTTAACAGGTTGTAATAATGACTTGAATTCCTTAATGGACAACAAAGAAAGACTTTGAGTCCTTCTAAAGGTGTTAACTCCACCAAAAGGTGCACCTTCCTTTTCGAGAATCTTATTGTTGATCTCCGGGAAGTTTTTCTTGGTAGCGTGTAAGTGAAGACAAAACATGTTGCAAAGGTTTGTGGTAATTTGTAAAGGCAATCGTTAATCTTTAAAAGTGTTCTCAACAAATATTCGCTTCCTAGGAGTTGGGGCGTTACATAATCTATTAGATTGAAAGAGTTTGTTGTCACATTTGGTAACAAAGTTAGTTCTAGTATAATGCCACAGGGTTATCAATAGTAGCTTGGGATAAAATTTATACTCCCAAGAAATGGGGGGTTTGGGCCTTAGGAAAATTGAGACAGCTTAACCAAGCTTTTCTTTGTAAACTTATTTGGAAATACTTATATGAAGAAAATAGTTTATGGGGTCAATTATGAGAACTAAGAATCCTCTATCGGAGGATTTTTTCTCAAGGAAAATAAAAGTTTCGATTCTTGGGCTTGGAAATGTTTGCTTAAAGAAGGTGATCTTTTTAAAAGGGGCTTAAGATAGAAAATAGGCAACGACAAAAATACGAAATTCTGGTATGACTTCGGTGTGGTAATTTTAAGTTATTGCATTATTATAACAATAATCTTCCAAATATTCCCTCTTTGGATGCCACAGTAAGTGAATTTATAACTCGCAGATAAAGAGTAGGATCCGATACGTCTTAATTCTTTTTTCCAACTCGATGTTTGTCAAGTTATTAAGACTATCCTCGTCTCTTTTTATGACAATGAGGATTTCGTTTGTTGGGGTTGTCTAACAGTGGAAAGTTTACTACTAAGTCTGCCACTTGGAATGCCCATAATATTCCCACTAATTCACCATCGTGGGATTTTGTATGGATTTGGAATATGGATTTGATGCCTAAGTTGAAAATATTTATGTGGCAAATTGGTTACAATGCTTTATCAACATGGGATAACATAGCTAAAAGAAGGTTAAACATTGACACTATTTGTCCTTTTTGTCAAGACCATTGTGAGTCAATTGACCATCTTTTCTCACAATGCACTTGTGTCATGGACACCGGGATATAGCTTTTCGGCATAAGTGGTTAGAGGTGAATCTAAGCCATTTGCAGAGTCCCTCTCCGAATCATATTATGTATACACTCGTAAGGCTAAGAAAACCATCTTAGATGATCCGTTTGATTCATTTGTTATGGAGTATTTGAAAGAACATAAATGACAAAGTCTTCAACAATAGATCTTTCAATTCCATTGCTGCAATCCTTCGAGCCAAATCATCTTGGGTTGAATGGTGATCTAGGAGCAGACTCGGATCAACATTTCAACCCATCCTCACCTTCTCCCTCACTACGTGCCAACACTTCGACCATCCGATTTGTCGGCACAAACACCTGGAGGATTTATCAAAGTCAACTTCGATGGTTCAAGGTCTTCTTCATCGGCGGCGGGAGGCTTCGTCATCGAAGTTGGGATGGTAGGTTTCTACAAGTTGGAGCAACAAATTTGGGGTCACCTCGGTTCTTCTAGCATAGGCTACTACCATGAGAACTGGTGTCAAAGCAGCAGTTCAAGCGGGGTTTCGTTCTATCATTTTAGAAGGAGATAATCTAACGGTCATTAAAGCAATTAAAGGAGAAATCCAGATTCCTTGGGAAATTCAAACGCCGATTCAAGACACTCATTGTTTCCTTTGGATGTGCAACAAAGTTTTTATTCATCACATATTTAGAGAAGGGTCGAGCTGCCGACTAGGTAGTCAAGTTTGGTTATTGTATTTATTCTACTTTAGTTTGATTTTTATCCCCTCTTCTTCTTTTCTTTCCATTTTAATGGAGGAAAACTTAGTTAGAACCCTTACGAGAAGGGCTACCTATTAGTTGTTGTATTTACCCATTCAAAAAAAAAAAAATAATGTCATGATTGATTGGAAAAGAATCTGTGTACTAATAGTAAAGTTTTTATCAAAATCTTCATTTGATTTTATCTCTCGTAACATGAATTTACAAATGTCAAATGAAGATCTCCATCAAATTAACGGTAGTGTAGGTTGTGATCTCTATTTCTAGAGCTACATGCGATGTCATTAGAAATTATAAGTGGTCAAATTCTTACCATTAATCAAGATGTTAATAGAAAGCATTTATATACCTACAAACAACTAAAAACTCGTCACGATTTTTAATGCTTTATTTATTTATTTATTTATTGTGTCTGGCTCGATAATGAAAACTTGGCTTCATCTCGTATATTCGAACAAGATTGGACTCAAGCGGATGTCCTTTCATTCCCTCTAGCCTAAAAACTCGAAACCAACGAGCAGAGCCACATCACAAAACACCTCGGAATAACCTACAATTAGGCCTAGGTGACACACACCAGCTTCCCCAACCTTAGGTGACCTACATGGGTCCCCCAGCCTCGTATTGGACTGCACCAAGCCAGGTACGGATCCCCATATTGTGTGATGACCCATGGTGGTTCCACAGCCTCAGGCGACCACGTGGGTCCCCCAACCTAAATTTTGGACCGCGCCGAGCCAGGCACGGATACTCAAACCATGTGATGACCCATGTCGGTCCTAAGCCCCCTAAATCGACTTGTTCAAAGCTGGCAAATTGTTAGCTTATTTTTAGCTGGTTTTTTTAGAGTAGGACTTTGTTGTTATATGGCCATTTAGAGGCTAAAATGAGGGAACCCTAACCCAATTCATTTCTACAAATAGGACCATTCATCCCTTTATTTTGACACACCTCAATTTAACCAAAATCACCCTCATTTTACTGAATTCATCTATGTCTTTTCTCCTTTGCTCATTCTCTCCAAATTGCCTTCATTATTCTCACCAAAAGCCCCTCCAAGATGAAGGGGTTGTTTGACAAAAGTTTGTTGGCCCCGAAAGCTCTTTTGGGGCCAATTAGCTATTTAACTTTATTAAAAAAGTTTAATTAAGTTGTTTGGTGAAAAGCTTTTTGGTAAAGTTTTCTTTTCCCAAAAACTTTTTGTAAAAAATTATTTAGAATAACTTTTTGTAAGAGTTTTTCATGAGTAATAAATAAAAATACCATATTGTCCTTATGAATTCAACAAAATTACGCTAAATGCTTCTAAAAATGAAAATCCTATTTAAGTCACTTTATTTAAAATTAATTTTTTAAATTATAAATAATTTTTATTAATTAGTCTACCATAATGTGGGAGGGCAATTGAACTCGAACCCACAGGTACTCGCCTCGACCTACCCCTAATAAAATGGTATTGGCTTGGGAGTTATTGTTAATAATTACGTTGGGACTAGGTTAAAAGAGGAATGTCCCATTGTGCATCGCTAATCATAAAAAAGAAATAGTTTTGTCATATGAACTTTAAATATATTTATTAAAAATAAAATCGAGCCAATAGTAAATATAATATTTTGGTAACCAAAGTTAGGTAGAGATATAAATGTACTTTATATATCATATAATATTTAGAAGAAAAATAAATATGTTACATTAGAATTGCAATCTATATATAAATATTGAAATTGAACAATGGGTATAAATGAAATTTTATCAAACTCGCTCTGTTAGAAAGAGCTAATTTTATCAAACACCTTTTCAACGAACAATTAATGTAAATAATTAAGTCAAACAACTAACAGCTAACATCTAATACAAATAGTTAATATAATTAACAGACTAACGGCTGGTTGGCATATGGGGCCGAAGCCTTACTTCCTTAAAAACTCTCATTTTATAACCTTTATGCTATAGTTGGGAAAAGTCGACCCAAGATGATTATTGATACGAATCGACAAGAAATTAGGCGGGTTTGGGTAGAGATTTTCAACCTATTTACGTAAATGGATTGACATACTCAACCCATTTAATTAATTGGGATATATTTATATTGAGATTCTTGACATGACAATAACACGTTTAACTTGTTTATTTTTAAAAATCAAAATAAAAAATATCTATAGGATTTTTGAAAATGGTAGGGGAATTGAAAATTGAAAATTAAAGGGGCTAGGGGCCATTAAGGAAATAAAAATGTGAAAGTTGAAGTCTTCTTATATATTCATGGCACATGATGTATGTGTGGCGCCTGAAAATTTTTTTGTTGGATGATCTGAGTCGCCACCTTGTTATGACCCAAACAAGGATGGGGTTTTCAATAAAATAGTTTTGAAATTATAGTTTTTCTGAAAAGAAGGAAAAAAAAAGGTTGAATCCTGTGCCCAAAAGGCGAAAATAATATAAAAGACTGATTTGCGAACCCGAGATGGTGGGTTCGGGGTTTTGGTTAGGAAGCACGAACGTCAAGCACTCGCCACTCCCTTTGTTCTAAGAACGGGCTCTTACTAATATATTTATATCCTTTTTTTAGACATCCTGAATGTTGATTAACATAGATTCATAAACTGGATTTACAAAAGAAGAGCATAAAAGAAAAACGCATCATTATACACGTAAGCACGCACATGCAAGCACATGAATGGAAAACTTAGGGCCAACAGATTCGTTGATGTATGGTGGGTTTGCATTTGGATGAGAGCCAAATTGCTCTACGTACCGATCATCGTAGGACTTGAATCTAATCTCGGATCAAAACCCCACATAGTTCTAGCAAGGATTTCGTCATGGCTCTTGTGAGTTCCATCTGGTATAGTTAGAGATCATTTCCTTGTTTCATGGTCATGTTAAAAGACTTTAAAGATAACTCATTCCTATAGTCGAGTCAACCCGGTTGAGAAAAAGGAGAGTGACTCAGTGGTCTCAACTCTGTTACTCAAGGCGATAAGTGAAAGGATAGGTGGATTGACTCAAGTCTAGGCATGAGTATAAGGATTAGACCTTTTAACATTCCTATTTCAACCGAGAAAATAATTCCTTGGGTATAAAGGGGGATGGATTTTTTGTGGAGTTAATGGGTCGGTGTTTTATGGCTAATGGTTCTCAAAGATTCAAATGGAATCCCTGCCGATGGCCTATCGCAAAACAAAATGATACGATCAGCGATTCGGTCATATCTCGATCAAGGTAATCCACCAGGATAATGGTGAAATTGTGAAGGTTATTTGAATTGAATTGGATGTAGATCATCCTAAAGATCAGATATGAATGAATTTTTGATTAATGCCTCAAGTTTGATGAAAGGTCACGACCATACATCAAAGAATATGTCGGCCCTAAGGACAAGCATGCAAACATATACAAGACATGCACGGTTGCGTCTAATGATCACCATTCGGTATTTAGCCAAAAATTGTTATGACTCATGATTAAGGTCAAGATTATCATAAAGGGGCAATTATGATTACCATCGTCCCCTATTCATGGGTCATACTTCAATTTTGGCATCAACACTAATCAGTGATTTTAGACGGTTCATTTTATTATTTTTTGATCGAGTTGATTATATTGTGATGAATGGGCTAAGACATGTTTGAAACAAATATTATTATTATTCACACTTTGCAGCTAGTGGTTTTACAAGTACCGGATTATTACAATACAATGAACAAAATGAAATATACAAGGTTTTCCTAAATACAAGAAATCTAAAAAAGAACATAAATAAAATTCTTCAACATCACGGAGATGAGAAATGCTCGTGATTCAACTTCTTGATAGATCCTTGGTTCGCATTATGATGAACAATGAGTCTTGACTAACCAAACAAAGTCCCGAGTATTTATTTTATTGAAAGGCATCATTAGTTGATTTTTAAAAATTAATTTTTGGAAGAGAAATCCCGAAACTAAGTAAGATGAGCGTAAAAAATATGAAGAAAATTTACACAACTAGAAAACTTCATAAGAAGCTCAGATGTAAAAATTTTACCTTTTAGAAGCTTTCAAATTGATTTAATAAAGTCTTAAAATGACACTTCTTGCACCGCACTTGCCATAATGGATGCCGGTTTCAAAAAATATAACTTTTTCGAGAAAGATCCTATCAAGGTGATTTTAAAGCCTAGAGTTTTATATTTAAATCTAGTTTCAATGGTAAAAATATAAAAAATAAATTCCTAAGCATGTAAAACTGATAAGCCGAAAACTTACGTGTTGCCTCGATTTATACAATTATGGATAGTGACGTATTCATTTATTTATTAAAATAACATAAATCATATATTACAAAACTGTTCAAAGTGGAATAACTAGACACAATAAAGAACCAGTGTGATTTTTTTTAATTTTTAAAGCACTTTAAGATATTTTAACAGATTTTTCTAACATATATGTTCGATCCGGGCACTGCAGAAATTACAGTTTTGCAATGCTGACTTTAATAAATCATATCTCTCAAATTATAAGGAGTTAGGAGATAACATTTACCAAATTAGAAAGATCAGAAAGTTTATTTTATTTCTTATGAAGGATATTGTTTTAGAAAAAATCATTTAGATTATGAAAAATTAGAAAAACAGTGATGGTGCCGTTTTTCGGACTGATTGGACCTTCCACCGAAAAAATACGGTATAAATAGCCCGGGACTTGGATTTGGGTAAGTGACCACCTGCTGGAAAGCTCTTTCATTACTCCATTGAATGATATAAAAATAAAAAAATTTTGGAATCGAAATTATTCCACTAAAGTGACTTAAAAATACATACAACCTTCCGGTTTAGACCGCTTTACTCCAAGTTATTATTCTTCATGTTCAATCATGACTTAGCCCATTTTTCTTCATTTTTCAAGTATTACATGAGAAAATAAAAGTGAGGAAGATGAGAAAGAAAATAACACCCAATTTTGCAATCAACTCTCGGATCTCACCGCTCACTCCCGAAAAAGGAAAACTAGTGTTCCACCCAAATAGGGGAACGGCCACGCAGGCCCTAAAGGGACGGACGGTAAAACCCGAGGGCCGAAACAACCCGGAACCGGCCTAGCCGAAAAGAGACAATAAAACACCAAAACATTAGTAGCAATAGATAATCATAATAGTTTAAAAAATTAATAATAGTAACGATAATAGCAATAATGTTAGGGTTAAGTATTAACAAAAATCAACATAAATAAACAATAAAGTTAGTAACGATAGCAATGATAATGATAAGGTTAGTAACAATATTAATAATGGTAGGGTTAGTAGTACTAAACAAAACAATAACAATAATCATGATAAAGTTAATAGTAATAATGTTAATAAATGAAATTAAATGAACAATAACAATAATAATGGAGGGGTTAGTGGTAAAAAAAATGACAAGAATAAATAAATAAATGGGTAGGCAAAAGAAAATAAAAGAAAGTAAGGAAGAAGAAAGTGCCATGTATGTGTATGTTTGATCATCATGAAATAAAAAAAGATAAGAGTACGAGAAAAAATGTAATCTCATTAAACTTAGTGGTAATAAGAAGAATTTCCCTCTTGTTTCTTGAGATGAAGAAGATATTTTGACTAAGTTGAAAGAAAGCTTGGTTTGTTCAAGATTAAAAAATTAGAAAGATTAACTTAAACTTAATCAACTCTCAATGGAGTTAATAATCTTTTGTTAATCAAGCCACTCCTTAGAAGATAAAAAAGGGAGAGAGAATTTTGAAGAAGATAGAGATTTTTTCAAAAAAACCAAGCTCCCTCAAGAAGTGATGAGAGGAGGTATTTATAGAAGAAGTAAGGGGATCATCCAAACCCTAAAAATAATAATTGAATGGTAAAAATTTAAATAAAATAAAATATCAAAATTTATATAGAAGAGACAAAAAGGAGGAGTATGAGGAGGGGAGCATAAACCACAATGGAGTAGTAAAAAAGGACAACTATAGTAGAGTAGTAAAAAAAAGGACAAAAAAACAATAAGGTTGGTTAAAAAAAGGACAAAATTAATTAAGTTTTATTTTATTTTATTTTTATTTTTTGTTTTGGGCTGCCAACCATGCCCCCTGAAAATTTTTTATTATTTTATTATTTTTCTTTTTTTTTGTTTTTTTCCCTTTTTTTGTTTTTTTTTTTTTTACTCTTTTGGACCTTTTGGGTTTTCTTCTTTGGATAGTGTATTTTGGATCTTTTGGGCTCTTTTTTGTCATAATTTGATTATTATTTTTATATGTTATATATTAATGCTAGTAATAAAATCTTAAATATATAAGGGTCAAAATTTGGTGTCTACGGTATGTTTTAAAGTTATTAAGTATGCATAACGGTCTTGTGATGATAAACGAGATTCATTACTATTTTTATACTAATAATTTTATTATAATTAATAATCTAAAAAGGGCAAGTATTTATTTAGATACTCGAACTTGAAATAAACAGGTAAATAGTTCGGTTTTAGTTCAACCAGTTGAAAAACTATACGAATATAGGTTAGGATTTTCAACCCGTTTAGTAGATGTGTTAGGTTTAGGTTCGCACCTTTTCAATCTGTTTAAGTTTGTCCATCTAACTCATTTGTCGGCTTTACTTTACACTCGCCAAAATCCAATCAAATTTAGGAGATCGACATGTAGGTATACATGAGGGCGCAATCCAAACATTCAAGTTTCATTTTATCACTCTTATTATTTCTTTTATTTTCACGCCGCTCGATGTAATAGTTTATATTTATCGGTTTCTTTATTTTCTTTCTTTATTGTTTTAATTCATGTTTTGCTTGCTTTTCATATGATGTTTGCTCGGTTTTCTTAACACGATTTTCACTTTCTTTTCTAATTAGTTGAAGACTCGATACATCGCTCTATATCTTTCCGAGTCATGCAAAAGGAATCAGGTATATCGATGTCATTCATATAGTGTTTTGATTCCAAGTCATTCTCTCGTGTCTTAGAAACTTACTTGAGTGAAATAGTATCTTTTCTATGCGATTTGGCCTTCACTTATCTCTTTAATCGCTTTCGGATAGCGACTCGAAAAGTTGTTCTTTATTCCGAGTTCACTCTCACTCGTAATCCGACTTGTGTATATCTACTCTATTGTTTGCAATGTCGCATTCGTAGTTCTTTTCGTGCTTAGTCTACATCAAGTATTTCCCACTCGATATTCGTTATGAAACTTGATTCTTTGCTTCAGACTAAGTCTTATGGAATTCCGAGTACCATGGATATTAGACTCGAATATTCCATTTGTTTTCCGACTCGGATAATCTGTTAGTTAATTATCATGATTATATTATTATCTCGTGTCTAACCTTGGACCAAAGTATTTTATACTTTGAGAACCGAAGGTGTTTTACTTTTGTAGGTTATTCAATCGAGGTTATCTTTTCAAACTACAAAAGTAGGCTGGCTTGTAACATCAAATCACCAGCGAGATATAGCTTTTTACCATCCTCGCTTTTGTCCCGTAAGATTGTGTCGAAGTCGTCCGCTTCCATATCCGGAAAACCGGAAGGTCAAGCTTAATGATGATTCTCACCACACTTTTCAAGACACAACCGATGGTTTTGGGACTTCCAAGAGAGTTGAACCATTGTCCAACGTCCATATTTCAACGGATACTTTCCGAGTGACTCGAAAGCCCTTATCAACGGTCACGAGAGGACTCTCGGTCAGCAGATGAAGATAACGGCTACTCGCCTGGGTTATCTATAAATAGAAGCCACTTCACAAGACTTGAAGATAGCGAAACATATTGTCAATACTCCAACTTGAACAAAGTTATTGTATTTGCTCTCAATCTTCAACTTACAACTCCCACTCGTAATTCTTTACTTTCGAGTTGTAAGGTCTTGTACTCGCTTACAAACACTTCTTACATTCTTTGTAAGGTCCCTTGACTGAGCTGTAAGGGTTAACTCAGCTTAGTTGTCCCTAGCTGTAAGGGTTATCTCAGTTAGGAAGTACTAGATCGGATAAGGGAATTTCGAGTCTAGGAAAACTTGTATAGAGTTGTCTAAGGGAGCAACTCGGGTTCTCGTCAAGTTCACGGTATTTTGTGGACTCAAAATAGTGGATTTGACTTCGTGTCTGGATTGACACGGGCCGTGGTTTTCCGCCCCAGGAGGGTTTCCACGTAAAATCTCTGTGTTCTATTTCCGAGTTCATTCTAGACTCGGACATGCCTCGCTAAACGTGTTTACTCGTTTCATTACATTCCGAGTCCAATACTTTCCGACCCTCGGCTTAGACTCGTAATCTGTCTTTGTATCTTTTCGCACGTAAGTGCGGTTATTTCTAAAAGAATTTTCTATCACCCTATTCACCCCCTCTAGGGTGACTCGGACTCTCCTCGAGCAAACCTTCAATTGGTATCGAGCCTAGCCTTTCGTAAAGGATCTAACAGTCCAAAGGTTTAAAGATCGGATGGCTCGTAACACCGGAGAGTTCGACGAAGGTAGATCTTCCAACAGGCCACCAAAATTCAAAGGTTCAAATTTCGGTCACTGGAAGAAGCTGATGGAATGTTTCCTTATGGATCACGACGAAGAAGTATGGGAAATCATACAACAAGGAAACTACATCCCAACGAAGACAGATGAATTCGGAATCCTTCCAAAGACAAAGGCCGAGTTCACGCCAGCGAGGCGGAGAAGTTCGTAAAGAACTTCAAAGCCATGAACATTCTCATGTGCGCCATAAGCTCGGAAGAATATAATCGAGTCTCTGCCTGTGACTCGCTAAAGAGGTATGGGACACTTTGGTTAACACCTACGAAGGTACAAGCCGAGTGAGACAAGCGAAGATCAGCCAAGTATCTTCACAAATATGAGCTTTTCAAAATGGAGCCGAAGAGAACATTACTCGGATGTTCATACGCTTCACCGAGATCACCAACAATCTCAAATCTCTGGGAAAGAAAATCTCCCATGAAGAAATGTGCCGGAAAATTCTCGAAGCCCGCCCAAGAAACGATGGGGTCCTAAGGTAATCGCCATAGAAGAGGCTCGGAACCTCTCACTCTTGAAGCCGGACGAGCTCATTGGAAAGCTTCGACCCATGAGATACATCCGGAAGAAGAAGATGCCGAGGGTACTTCCAAGAGGAACATCGCGCTTAAAGCCTCGTAATCCAATGAAGCGAGTCCAAGCTCCTCCGACTCGAAGATGATCCCATGGCACTCATTGCAAGAGGCTTCAAGAGAATGATGAAGCACAAAAGATGGGATAAAAGGCCAAAAGAAGAATTCTACAAAAAGGACAAGAGAGACAGAAAAGGTAAGTTTTCTTCACCTTCAAAGTTATCTTTGTCTAAGAATGCTCGGATGTTTCGAATGTGGCAAGCAAAGACCACATAGTCAAGGACTGTCCAAAACGAAAAGGGACAGGAAGAAGAAAAAGGCCATGATGGCAACATGGAGTGACGAGGATTCATCTCGAAGACGACGAGGATTCGGATGACTCAAAGTGTCTAATGGCAATTATCGACTCGTAAGCCGAAAAAGAGTCGACTCGGACACGGACTCGGATAATGAGGAAACCGATCCTCAAGAGGTAATAAGTTACTTCCTCAAATTTTCCAAAGTTGATTTAGCTAAATACATCTTTACTTTGGAAGAAAAGTCCAATTCCGATTCTTCTCATTTCAAGGAACAACTGGAGTCAATCACTACCGAGAGCACCTTTTTAAAAATGAATTGGAAAACCGAGACTCACACTCGGAGAACTCAAGACAAGTGCTCAAACTAATGAGACCGAGTCCGAGTTGCTCGGAAAAGAAAATGAGCAATCGAAACGAAGCTCATTGAGTCTCAAGACCTAGTTTTGAAGTTTTCTCAAGAACGTAAGAATCTTGATATGCTCTTGGGATCACAATGTGTCTCATTTCGAAAAGAAGGTCTTGGTTTCAACAAAGAGGAAGAATCTAATTCTTACTCGTAATTGTTCAAAAAGGATTCCGTAATCGTTAAGTTCAAAAAGGTCGAGCATGGTCCCATTCACAAAAATGAAAGGAGGACTAAACCTGGACCTATTTACAAAAAGAAACCGTTTTCTCCTGTTTCCAAAGGAAAGGTTTTTAAAAGGAAAGAGACACGGACTCAGCTCTCCGAAAGAAGAAGACTCGTAATCGGACTAAACCCAAAGTCATTCAAATCGGGTTCCGAAGCACCTTCTTCCTCGTAAAAGGACCACAAGAAGGAATGTTACTGGGTTCGTTAGAGGAAGTGAGAAGGGTTAGATTTTCTCTGTTTGCAGGTCACTCGTAAAAGACCAAAGGACACTGGTACCTGGACAGTGGATGTTCTCGACATATGTCAGGTGACCAAGAACTCTTTTCCGAGGTGGAATCATATAAAGGAGGAAAGGTGACCTTTGGTGATGACAGAGAAGGGCAAGATAGTGGGCATTGGGAAGATTGGCAATGGAAACAATCTGGTGAGCCCAGTCTACCTTGTTAAAGGACTTAAGTATAACCTACTTAGCATCTCCCGACTTTGTGACAAAGGTCAAGAGGTAAAGTTCACTCAATCCAAGTGCTACATCACGGATGAGACCACAAAAGAGGTAAAGCTCTCGGGTAAGAGATCGGGTAATACCTACATCATCCCTCTTTCGACCCAAGTCGAACTTATCATGTTTAAAAGCATATCTTCAAGATGATTCTTGGATTTGGCATCGTAGATTAGGTCATATTAGCATGCATACTATCAAAAAGCTTGCATCTCTTGGTCCGGTTAGAGGATTACCTAACCGTGCTTTTGAGAAGGATAAAGTATGTGGAGCATGCACCAAAGGGAAACAAGTCGGATCTTCATTCAAATCTCTCGAAGACAGCTTCCACATCCAACGTGCTTGAATTACTACACATGGACTTATGTGGTGAAATCCTCGTAAAGAGTCTCGGAGGTAAATCTTACATACTTGTTATTATTGATGATTTTTCAAGATTTACCTGGGTGTGTTTTCTCAAGCATAAGAATGAGGCCTTCAAGGAATTCAGCAAACTCGTAGAAAGATTCAAGTTGAGTCTCGGACTCAGATTCAAAAGATTCGAACCGACCATGGAAGGGAGTTCGACTACTCGGAATTCTCGTAGTTTTGTGACAAGAATGGAATTTCTCACAACTTCTCAGCACCCGAACTCCTCAGCAGAATGGAGTAGTTGAGAGAAAGAACAGAACCCTTGAAGAAATAGCAAGGACGATGATGATTGAGCACAACTTGCCTTACTACTTCGGGCAGAGGCAGTAAACACGACCAACTACACTCTCAATCGATGCCTCATCGGACCCATTCTGAAGAAAACACCTTATGAGCTCTACAAAGGAAAGAAGCCAAATATTTCCTATTTCGGATCCTTCGGATGTAAGTGTTTTGTCCACAACAATGGTAAGGATCATCCGACCAAGTTTGATGCTCGGTCGACGAAGGAATCTTTTTAGGTTACTCTTCTCATAGCAAAGCCTATCGTATATTCAACAAAAGAACTAACAAAGTGGAAGAAAGTATCCACGTAGTGTTTGATGAGCTTGAACAGGGAAAACCAAGTGAATCTTCATACTCGAACCGAAGCTCGAAAGGATGATGACGAAGATGAGTCTATAAAGACTCGAAGGAGACCACTCGAACGAGGAAGCTCGAATGAGACAACTCTAGAGGTCGCTCGTAACGAGCGGGTCAATGAAGAAGATCACTCGGAGCAAACTTCGAAGACAATGCAATTCAACCAACAAATCCGGTGAATCAAAGAACCGGTAAAGCATTCAAATTTACTTCCAGTCATCCCCAAGAAAACATTATTTCGATATCAACAAGTGGGGTAAGAACTCGTTCTTCTCTTCATAATCTATGTGAATTCACCGCATTCATTTCACTAATCGAACCCAAAAATGCACTAGAAGCCCTTAATGAACCCGAATGGGTAGAGGCCATGCTAGAAGAGCTGAATCAATTCGAGAGAAACCAAGTCCGGACTCGACCAACCGACCTTCCGACCACCCAGTTATAGGAACCAAATGGGTTTTCAAAAACAAACTGGATGAGGGTGGAATAGTTGTCGAAACAAGGCTAGACTTGTAGCTCAGGGTTACAATCAAGAAGAAGGAATTGATTGTGGGGAAACCTTCGCACCAGTAGCTGAATTGAAGCCATTAGAATACTCGTTGGCATTTGCATCCCGCATGCATATTAAATTATATCAAATGGATGTTAAGTGTGCCTTTCTCAATGGTTTTATTGAAGAAGAGGTCTATGTCGAACAGACCTCCCGGTTTTGAAAACTCGGAATTTCCAAATCATGTTTTCAAACTTCAAAAGGCTCTCTATGGTCTTAAACAAGCCCCTAGAGCTTGGTATGAAAGACTCGAGCAGTTTCTGGTTCAAAATGGTTTCAAAAGAGGTCGGATCGACAAGACTCTATTCATAAAGACCAAAGGGAAAGATTTTCTCATTGTTCAAATATATGTTGATGATATTATTTTCGGTGCTACTAATGAATTTCCGTGTCGAGAATTTTCTCGAGTTGATGAGCCAAGAGTTCCAAATGAGCATGATGGGAGAACTCAACTTCTTCCTTGGGCTGCAAATCAAACAAGACAAAGATGGTATCTTTGTCCATCAATCAAAGTACACCAAAGAACTCGCTAAAGAAATATAAACTTCAAGATGCAAAGCACGCATCTACTCCTATGAGCGAAGCAGATAAAACTCGATTCGGATGAAACAGGTAAAGCAGTAGATCGAAACTCTATCGAGGTATGATTGGATCACTGCTATATCTTACTTCAAGCAGCACCGGATATAATGTTCGGTGTTTGTTTATGTGCACGATTTCAAGCTAATCCAAAAGAATCACATCTCACTGCGGTGAAGAGGATATTCGGATATCTTGCAGGCACTCGAATCTAGGACTATGGTACTCCGGAGACTCGTAACCGAGTCCGACCGGGTACTCGGACGCGGACTACGCAGGATATAAAGTTGATCGAAAGAGCACATCCGGAGCTTGCCGGCTTCGGGTCAATCCCTAATATCCTCGGCACTCAAAGAAGCAAAACTCAGTAGCTCTATCAACTGCAGAAGCTGAATATATTGCCACTGGAGCTTGTTGCGCTCGCATTCTCTCGGATAAAACAACACTTGAAGGATCTCGGATTATTTCTCAACTCAGTCCCAATCAAGTGTGACAATCAAAGCGCAATCAGTATCACTAAGAATCCCGTCCAAGCACTCAAAAACAAAGCATATTGAAGTCAGGTATCATTTCTTACGCGATCACTCGTAAAAGGGTGATATTTTACTTGAATTCATTCCGACTAATCTTCAATTAGCTGATATCTTTACTAAGCCACTTGGTGAAGATCAATTCTGTTTTATTCGGAATGAGCTTGGTATGCTAAATGCTTAGTTTCGTGTTATGACTCTTGCATTTCTCTGTGCTATGTGCTTTAGTTGTCAATAACCATTGGTTCGATTGATCATGTGATACTCGGGCCGATAGTTATTTCGTGTTTCGAGTCACTCGTAAACTTTTCCGAGTCAAACTCGACTGTAGAGAAAATTGGACTTCAAATTTTCTCGAAGCTATCTCTAGAACAATGGAGAGCTTCGGATTATTTTTTTAAACTCTTTTCTCTCTCTTTCTCGAGCGCCGCAATCGGATCTTAGCCGCAGATTTCAAACCATTGTTATCTCAACCGTTGAAGGAGAACTGTCACACCGGGCATTAATGAGCGAATGACGGGTAAGACGGAACGGAGTTACTTAACGGATAGTGAACGGGCGCGCGCATTCTTTATAAATAACGTCTATCCATCTCTCTCTCGGTATTCTCAAACTCCTTCCCTCTCAAACGAAAACCCTCTCGCGGAAGTTTTTACGTGAACAGCTTACTTTTGATCGTCCGCAAGTGTTGAAGAAGCTCTCTCTCTCGTAAGTTTTCGATCGCTCTCTTCTCATTTTCTTTGCTTTCTTCTCTTCTACACCTCCATCTCTTTCTCTTTCTCTTTCGGAAAGTTTCATCTTTCCATCTCTCAAAATGCCTAAAAGAGGAAACCACCCCGACTTTCGGGTTTCTTCATCCTCAAAGAAACCTCGCTCCAACAAGCCGTAAAGCTCAACCCCTTCAAAACCCATTGTCACCCAAAGATCTTGCGCTAGACGACAAGTTCTTCCCAACAACCAAATTCTCCTGGTTGTCCCACATTCAAACCACAGGAGTCTATCATTTCTTGTGTTTCAAGCGAGTTCATCTATCCCGAACTCGTTTCGAGTTCTATACTCACCTCTCTCACTCGAAAATGTTCTAACCTCTAGGGTTCGGAACATTACCGTTCAGTATCAACACCTCTCTCCTTCACAGACTGTTCAAGGTCTCTTCTCTCTTCTTGAACAAGCAACCCTATTCCCTTCATCGAAGTCGCCGACGACTTCTTTGAAAAGTACGCCAAAGAATTCCCCGGGTCCGAAAGAACTTTTCGTGACTCGCTTGAAGTCGAAGCCGGGCTTCAGTGTTTCCCGCTGATGAGAACCTTCTTCTCACAAGCATTCTAGCAAGGAGAACCCCAACTCCAAGCACCTCAAAGCCCTCTTCGATATCCCGGAGGGATACGAAGTCGACCTCTTCCCTCCATCATTGAGCAAATGGCCGCTGTGCCAGCTCAACTCCAATCAAAGAAGACCACCTCCCTTCCTTTCGGTGCTCTTCTCACCCTAGTCTTCAAACAATTCCAAGTTCCTCTTCCTCTCGACCCTAACGCGGTGTCCGAGGCGGCCATTGTGGTCGGCAAGAAGGAACTTCAGGGGTACGGATACCGAGAAACCAACCCCGGTGTCCGGGTTCACAACTCGGAGCCGAGGCCTCCTTCTCCACCTCGGACTCGAAATCAACCCCTCTTCCTCTTCCCTCTTCCCCTGGTGGTGCCTCCACCTCCGAGTGCTTCCAAATCTCTCTCCGCCCTCTTGTCTCCTCGTTTTCATGGACAAGATCACCTCGATGTCCTCCGACTTCGGAGACATGCTAAGAGGTTTCAAGTCTGTCCTTCGTGGTCCGACCATCAACCAAAAGACCGGTCAGCCCCAAATCCGAGAGCAGCAGTCTCTCGTTCTTGAGATGAGAGAGCTGGTTAAGGAGCGAAGGAGCTGGCCGAGCTCCTCGGAGAGAGACGGTCCAAGGCGGCTCAGGACCCGAAGACTCGGACCCATCTCGAGACGTCTTCGAGCCCAGGCCCGACCTCCTCGAAGAGTGAGGAAGCCGAGGAAGCGGAGGAAGAAGCGTAAGATGCAGCTGGAGGATGCCGAGGAACCTGCAGCTGAGGCAGCTCCTTCCGGCCAAGGGAAGAAGAGGCCGTGGCAACCGCCGAGGGACAGCCTGCTCCCCAAGCTCAAATCGCTGTACTCAGCTCGGAAAGTAGTCCGAGTGGGTCGAAGATCTCGCTCCTCCAGCGAGTCGGCCAGAGCAGCCCCTCCAGCCCCTGAGGTCCCAAGGGAAGAACCCCTAGATCCACTTTCTCCGGGTCGACCACTCGTAGCCGAGCCCCTGCGAATTGTCCCGGTTCTCCCTTCGCCGCGCTCAAGCACATCGTCAAGATCTTATCAGCGCCGGCGCACCTCCGCCTCGACTCGTAAATCCCCTCCTCCCTAGTTGGAGCCATGCACCGAGTCACGATTCCCCAGTGCCTCCAAAATTTCTGTTTTTCCAAATCTTTTCTTTGTCCGGACAACTTATGTATTACTTGTACTTTTCTCCCTTCTTTTTGTTCCTTGTTTTTTTGCTGAAAGGCAAGGGGAGAAAAATGTAGTCGAAATCGGTTGTCGTGTCTAGGGGAGTTCTTTCCGCCCTTGTAATATTTTCTTTAATGAACTCGAATGCATTTCCTTATTAATTTATGAGTTCTTTCTTTTCCGAGTTAATGAGTTCGAGCACACTTTAATTTACTCGATAATTTGCTTTGATATATTGTATATTGCTCTCGTTCAATATGTTCTACTTTCTATCAAACCACTCGGAATCAACCTATTTCTCTCTAACAAAGTTTCGTGTAAGTATGGAATGCCTTTCATCAAAAGGGGAGATTGAAGACTCGGACACTCGCTCTATATCTTTCCGAGTCATGCAAAAGGAATCGGGTATATCGATGTCATTCATATAGTGTTTTGATTCCAAGTCATTCTCTCGTGTCTTAGAAACTTACTTGAGTGAAATAGTATCTTTTCTATGCGATTTGGCCTTCACTTATCTCTTTAATCGCTTTCGGATAGCGACTCGTAAAAGTTGTTCTTTATTCCGAGTTCACTCTCACTCGGAATCGACTTGTGTATATCTACTCTATTGTTTGCAATGTCAGCATTCGTAGTTCTTTTCGTGCTTAGTCTACATCAAGTATTTCCCACTCGATATTCGTTATGAAACTTGATTCTTTGCTTCGGACTAAGTCTTATGGAATTCCGAGTACCATGGATATTAGACTCGTAATATTCCATTTGTTTTCCGACTCGAATAATCTGTTAGTTAATTATCATGATTATATTATTATCCGTGTCTAACCTTGGACCAAAGTATTTTATACTTTGAGAACCGAAGGTGTTTTACTTTTGTAGGTTATTCAATCGAGGTTATCTTTTCAAACTACAAAAGTAGCTGGCTTCGTAACATCAAATCACCAAGCAGATATAGCTTTTTACCATCCTCGCTTTTGTCCCGTAAGATTGTGTCGAAGTCGTCCGCTTCCATATCCGGAAAACTGGAAGGTCAAGCTTAATGATGATTCTCACCACACTTTTCAAGACACAACCGATGGTTTTGGGACTTCCAAGAGAGTTGAACCATTGTCCAACGTCCATATTTCAACGGATACTTTCGAGTGACTCGTAAAGCCCTTATCAACGGTCACAGAGGACTCTCGGTCAGCGAGATGAAGATAACGGCTACTCTGCCCGGGTTATCTATAAATAGAAGCCACTTCACAAGACTTGAAGATAGCGAAACATATTGTCAATACTCCAACTTGAATAAAGTTATTGTATTTGCTCTCAATCTTCAACTTACAACTCCCACTCGTAATTCTTTACTTTACGAGTTGTAAGGTCTTGTACTCGATTACAAACACTTCTTACATTCTTTGTAAGGTCCCTTGACTGAGCTGTAAGGGTTAACTCAGCTTAGTTGTCCCTAGCTGTAAGGGTTATCTCAGCTTAGGAAGTACTAGATCGGATAAGGGAATTTCCGAGTCTAGGAAAACTTGTATAGAGTTGTCTAAGGGAGCAACTCGGGTTCCATCAAGTTCACGGTATTTTGTGGACTCAAAATAGTGGATTTGACTTCGTGTCTGGATTGACACGGGCCGTGGTTTTCCGCCCGGGAGGGTTTCCACGTAAAATCTCCGTGTTCTATTTCCGAGTTCATTCTAGACTCGGATGACCTCGCTAAACGTGTTTACTCTGTTTCATTACATTCCGAGTCCAATACTTTCCGACCCTCGGCTTAGACTCGGAATCTGTCTTCAGTATCTTTTCCGCACGAAGTGCGGTTATTTCTAAAAGAATTTTCTATCACCCTATTCACCCCCTCTAGGGTGACTCGGACTCTCCTCGAGCAAACCTTCATTAGTAAAGGTCGTTATTAAAACGCGTAATTTTATACCTTCACTCCTTAACATTGGATCATTGATTTAGGCAAATGGAGTCCTTTTTTTAAACATTTCCTAATTTGAACTTTTTTTGCCTTTTCGGTTGTCCCTTTCCATTGAAATTCAAATTAGGAAAGTTGATTTTCTTGTGTTAGTTTTTGTTCAAAACCGATCGAAGACTCCTATTTTAATATCATGTTCTTCTCTAATGCATCTTAACTTTTTCAAATAATTAAATTATTTTAAACAAAATCGCAACGCGGACTTTCTCGACTAGGATCGCGAAGCGATCTAGATCGAAAATCCACGCCTTTTTCTCCCATGGGTAACCCAAGTTGGTTTCTTGTAGCAAGATCCGAGGTTGGCTCCTAGCCGAAGTAGCCTCGAGTTGTTTGGCCTAGAGACTTTTGCTATGGTCTCGTGCAGAATGGTTCTTCTTCTGTTGCTTATCTCAAGACTTTAAAAAATAAAAGGGTTTTTAAAGAACCGCCAACAAATTAAAATCGATATTTGTGGGAAATGTGATCCGCGACCCTCTCGACGTGGGGGAGGGGGTTGTGGTTCTTAAAATACCCATTATTATTGATTACATATCCATCTACTATATGCATAATTGCCGATGATAGGCTACTTATCTA
Source organism: Talinum fruticosum (assembly GCA_021018815.1). Taxonomy (NCBI): domain Eukaryota; kingdom Viridiplantae; phylum Streptophyta; class Magnoliopsida; order Caryophyllales; family Talinaceae; genus Talinum; species Talinum fruticosum. The sequence goes on along the minus strand of JAITYX010000030.1, from coordinate 7,113,343 downwards.
TAGATTAAAATGGTATTTCCTACTTGGTTGTGTAGACGTGTATTGAATGTTTATTATATTTATTTTTGTTAAATCCAACATGACAATGTATTACATCCTAATAATCAGAGACTTCAACTTAAAAGTAAATGAGTGTTTAGTTAGATAAATAAAGTAAAATAATTAGCCAAAGCCTAATCAAAGAATAGAGGAAGGCATAGGTGATCAAGGAAACCATTTCAAAAACACTCCCAAAAACGAGAAAGAAGAGAGAGAGAGAGCTCAATAACGAGGTTGATCCTCTTTCTATAAGATTATATTGCATGCTTTATGTAAATCAATTATTATAAACAAATTAATAAAATAGAAACAGAATTTACATTTATATAATGCACAGTAATTAAATAAAAATAAATCGGCATATCAACCAATCACAATACTTTTTAATTCTTTTTAGCGTGAACATAATTTTTATATATTGAAAAAATAACATTTAAAATAAAAATCGAAGAATATTCATATGCAGTTTACTAGCCTGATAGCTAATTAAGCATAAAGGTCAATTTTGACGAAAGAATAGGAAATTTTTTAAATAAATAATAATATAAATATTCAAAGAAATATGATTAGAAAAAGAAGCAATTATTTAGATGCCTCACATAATAATTTGGTGAAATAGATTATTCAGAAGAAAAGAATATATTATTCATGGTGATAATTATAATTGGATTGATGTGCTGTAGATGATTAATCATAGGGACTGTTGGCAAAAAAAGGACAAGAGTAAAGGGAGTTTCTTATAAAATCTTGAAAATGAAGGTATATTTTAAATTCGTTGGTCTTTTTTATTTATTGTAAAATATCACATGTATGTACCCCAAATTTAAAAGACAGCTCACCAAATTGAGTACTATTTTATTAAAAAATCACTATTTTATATGTCTGTTTATGGATGGGATTTTGTATTAATCTTTTTGTTGCCTTACTACTGCAGTGATCTCACAAAAATATCTACTGAGTGAGTGAAAATATTTAATATGAGATTAGATTATTGTTATCGTTGTTATTGTTATTGTTATTGTTATTATTCTTGTTGAGGGTTACGATAATGATGTGATGATAATACCGTACTTGTTTTAGGATTCAAATTTAAGGGAGATAATACTCTTAGTAGTTGTATAAAAAGAGTTGGAGTTAGTTGTAGTTCCGCACTTGGTATTCCATGTTTTCTTTAAACCTTCAAATCTAACTGGTATTATTCCTGAGATAAGAACTCAATTGAATGACGTAGAAAAAAAAATATGATGATAATATTGCAACAATAATGACAATGACAACAAAAATACATTATGTATCATCATCATCATCATCATTTTTTATCACCATAATAATAATAATAATAATAATAATAGTAATAATAATAATTATTATTATGTAAAGCTTACAGAAGTGTTGACTAATTCTACTTCATTTGATAGTAAAAAATGGCAATTAAGTGACTCAAATCGAGTTAGGTTAAGGATTTTCATAATTAACTAATGAAAAGCCAAAATAGAGAATTATACACCCACCAATAGCGAACCACTTTTTTTCAAAATAAAGGCGCTTGTTCGGTAATGAGTTAAAGGACATACAAGCATATACAATAAGTTTTAGATCCAAACAAAAACATCACTAAAAAAAAAAAAAAAAAGTCATTATCACAAAAAAATTAATTGATACACTTATGGACACTCCTTTTACTCAATTATTATTTTATGATACAAATTTCAACAAGGAGACTCTCAAACTTGCGTAGTTTTTTTGACAAAAAGAAACTTACCTACTACCGTAGTCCATAATCGAGGAACACCCATATAAGTCATATTATAAACAATCAACAATCTAATCTCATAAAATCAGAAAAAATACACAACTAAACTGATAGAAACGCTGCATGAACAAGAGATGCGTGGAGACCCTTAAAAACAGAGAGAGAGAGAGAGAGAGAGAGAGTATTTATTTAATAGAAAAGGACTATGAAAAACATAAACAAATAAATGATTGTGACCTACCCGCGTACTTTAGCGCCAATGGTTACCCCTACAAACATAAACAAAAATAACTCATTATTACAAGAAAAGTACTATGAAAAATTAATGCTCATATCATATCGATTTGATAATTAATTAAAAATTTAACCACATATAACTATAAATTAATGACAACAAATTAATATAATCACTTCAAAAATGAGAGAGCGACAATACTATTCATTTGAAGAAGGTATAAAATCACAAATGAAAAAAGATAATTATTTGTCAAGAAAATAATAAATAAAATTTAAAAAAGAAAAATTGAGACTTACTATTGACAAAAAGACTAATAACAGGTTTTAAAATAGGAAGGAGGTAGGATTTTCTAAAATGGAGAGAAAGAGAGAGCGGAAGAGAAGGAGGCTAGTAAAGGTAAATCCCTTAGAGACATAATTATCGTTAGATATTTGAATTTAAATTTAACATATACTTATTTTTACATTTTCCTTGACTTACTTACGCAGTCAAAAAAATTTTAAAATATCATGGCTCATCTAACAACGGCCCACTACAGTACTCCGTAGAACGGCGCTATTCACATGTAGAAGCCCAAAAGCAATTTGGATACTAAAAAACTTTTTAAAAAAATTGGGGGCTCTCTCTCACCACGCCAATTTCCTTACAGTAATCTTCTTTCTTCACTTGAATTCAGGATTCAGGATTAATCTTCCCACAAATCCCACTCTCAGCAGAAAAGGAGTACACAAATATAAAACAGATAGGCCAGGGGATAAGCGTGTATATGTATGAGGGAGAAAGGGAGGAGAGAGAAAAGATGGCCAGCGGATGCGTCGACGTACTCATCGGCGACGCCTTTGAAGGCGCCGAAGCTTGGAAAGCGCATACCGCTATGCTCCTTGTTCAGCTCTTGTACGGCGGATACCATGTCATCACCAAAGTCGCTCTCGATGACGGCGTCAATCGGATCGTATTCTGCGTCTTTCGAGACCTCATCGCTCTTGGCATTCTCGCTCCTCTCGCCTATTTCCGAGAAAAGTCAGTCTCTCTCTTTTGCTCTCTCCTCTCTTTTCGTTGTTCAATGTGAATCAATCTGTGTCTGCATTTTAGTAATGGATTGAAGCTATGAAGGTTCTGACAATAAGTTTGATGATGATGATGATGATGATGATGATTTCGATTATGAATCATATAGAGATTAATCAAACCCAATCGAAAAAGTCACGGCCTCTTCATTGCTCAAATCATTCCCGATGAGCACTGGAGCTCAAATTTGGGAGCTAGTCTTTTCGTTGACTAAGAAATTCAGGTTTAATTTTTTTTTTAATGTTTTCTTACTTTTCTTTACTATTTTGAAATTTTGACAAGGTTTTTCTTTACTTTTCTTTACTATCATTCAAATTCTCATAAGCATTAATCTTGTATACATTTGTCCCATGAGGTATGAGCATTAAACCATCAACATAAAACTTGATTGCGTATAATAAATATTCATATTTTGCGTAATAAATATATTAGTTGCATCCTATATTTCTCGTATTGCACAATATTTATTACTTTTAGGTTACAAGGAGTATAAAGAAAATACAAAATTCATGACAAAATTTATGTTAAAATGTCAAGTCACCCTAAAGTTTCATTGGAAATGAGAAAAGTCAATAAAAAATTTTCATAAAAAAGTAATTAATTAAGATAAAATTAATAAACTAATTATTAATATGTTATTGGAGTTGTAATGTGATGAATATTATAAAAAGAAATAGTTAAAGTGACGGAGTAATCATTATGCAAAACATCTTACAAATAATTATATTTTTTTCATTTGTTTTTATGAAATCGACGATCTTTAGAAGTTAAAATTTGAGTTGCATACTAATCGATCGTCATTTATAAACTTTTTTTCCGTTTGTATATCACTATAAAAAATTATATTTAGATATTATAGGTAAAACTTGTCACATTTTATTATCTATGAAAAGTTAATAGTTTTTATAAAACAAAACTATAGTTTAACATACTAATTAATATTTGCTAATTAATTTTTATAAGAGTATTTAAGATAAATTAATTTAGTCTAAACAAGCAATTATCAGGCCATACTCAAAATTGACCTGAAAGATTCAAATGACTCATCCCTTGACCCTCCCAAAATCAAAATTGACCTAATTTAAATTCGTATCTAATATTTTTCTCTAAATTTATTTTTTATTACAAGATAAACTTATTAAACAAAAAATTAAATAATTAAAAATCAATTCAATCTAAAATAGCTCGACTTAAAATTTAAATTAAATAAAATTTTATTAATTTGAATTTAACTCGATCCAAAGTTGGACTAAACAGTATGTTTATCGGGTCGGCTCATACTCCGCAACAAAAGACCGGGGCTTAGCCTTTAAGCATGTATGTCATTGGCATTTTTGGAAACATCAATTCCAAAGATCTCTAGAGTATAAACATCACACTCACAGTTCACCACACATTTCACTATCTCTCTCTATCTCTGCCCGTTGTCTGATTTAACAAGCTTCCCTTGAAATTCAATCATCCCCATTCCCCATCTACCAAGCGCAAAGAGGGGTCAGTCAAGTTAGATCCAAGGGGAGAAGTGTTGTGGTGTGTATGAGAGAGAGAGAGAAAGGGAGGAGAGATGGCCAACGGTGGTGGTGGCGTAATAATCGGCGGTAGCAGCAACGGCGCCGCTGTCAGTGGCGAAGCCTGGAAAGCCCATGGTGCCATGGTTCTTGTGCAGCTCTTCAATGGCGGATACCATGTCATCACCAAATTGGCTCTCAACGTTGGCGTCAATCAGATTGTCTTCTGTGTATTCCGTGATATGATCGCTCTTTGCATCCTCGCCCCTCTTGCATATTTCCGCGAAAAGTCAGCCCTCTCTCTCTCCCTCTCTCTCCCCCTCTCTTTTCTTCGAGCGATTGATCAATCTGTTCCTGCATTCTAGCTATCTGTTTCTGTCGTTCAAGTTACCTATGGTGACGATGATGTCGAATTTGCTTATGATTTCTGAATCCTAGTGTTAGTTAATCTGTTTCAATGTGCGATTTTTGGAACTTTTTGGGTGGGCTCTGGGCTGTTGATAAAGAGGTTGGTTGTGATTTGGGAAGGAAAGAAAGAGGAGAGAAATCCTTGCTTGATAAGATCATGTGATTCAAGTAGGAATTGGGACTTAGGCCATGTTTGGTGACGGTGTTTGGAGTAGCGTTTAGTGTTTCATATTGATAAAGAGGCTAGTGTTCGGTAAGCAAGTGGTTTAACTAGTGTTTGTAGTAGCTTATATTGTTTTAATTAGTGTTTTTGAAAATCTAAAAATATTAACTTTTCACATTTAAAAGTAGTGTTTCATATGTTTTTGACAAAAATATCTTTTCATTAATTTATATTTGGCAAATTATTTATATCTTTTTATATCAATTTACAATAATTAGCAGAACAACCACTAAATAAACACATTTATTCAACCCTTAGTGAACCACTAACAGTACTACCAGCAGCCATCCACTACACAAACACCTATCCGCTACTTAAAGAGCTCATTTTTCCGAGCATGGCCTTAGGACTGAGCTCCTTAACATTATTTGTGCATTAAGTTTTGAGGTGAAAGCATATGATGCAGAGCTTATCAGTTTGCAATTAATGTTCACAGCACATCAAGTAATAGAAATAGCGTTAGTCAAGGGAACACATGTTGAAATCCATCTTGACTGAAAAATTTGGTGGCAATTGGCCTTAAGAAATTACTCAATGGTACCTCCACTTTTGGTGCAACTATTTTCAGGGGTCTATTTTTAGGATCCCGACTTATTAAAAATGATTTTGAGGTACCTTATGTTTTAACATAATAAATTTTTAGGACTCTTATTTCATTTTTTTGATAGAAGACCCTTATTTTATGTTAAAACTCATAATTGTCCTTCATTAAAGTAAAGAATTTAAAAATAAAATAAACACAAAGACACAATGAAATGTTATAAAATAAAATGTAAAAAATATAATTAAGTAGTTTAGCAAAATCCTTAAAGTAGGAAAATTACTTTATTATATGTTTTACATTTTATTTATATCATTTCATTATGTTTTTGTATTTAGTGTATTTTTGAATTCTTTACTTTAATGAAGGACAATTATGTCTTTTAACTTGAAATAAGGGTCTTCTATAAAAAAAAAAAATAAGGGTCTTAAAAATTTATTATGTTAAAACTTAAGGTACCTCAAAATTATTTTTAATAAGTCGGGGTCCTAAAAATAGTTGCACCAAAAATTGAGGTACCGAGTGAGTAGTTTTTTGAATTGGCCTTGTGGAAGGGACACATTCATATTGGATAACCAATTTAGTTTGTTAAATGATCAATGTATGGCGTGTAGAGCGGGCTTATTGTGGCTTGCCTCGAAAGGGTCATGAGCTGCTTGCTGAACAAAAGAACAATGAATCGGTGATCATCAGGGTCAGTTATGAGAAGTGAAAACCTGAGTTAGGATATAGATTGTGCATAAAAGAACTTTTTGATTGATTTTGAGCTACAGAAAGAGTATTATTTGAGTCTTTCCCTTGACCAATTTTATGGGCAAGCTCAACGGAGATTTAGAATAATATTGGATATTGATGATGTTATGTTGTCCTCAGTGGATGAGACTATAAGTTCATGAAGTGTTACAATTTTGAAGGTATAGTCTAAACTCAAGGGTTTCAAATTGTGTGGAGAATAAAGTACTCGGGCAATGTCACTGATGTGAGAATACAATTGTTTTGGTGTACGAGCAGATTCTGCTTAAACTTAAAGGAAAGACAGAAGATTTTACATGTAGGAAAATTTATGTTCTTATGACATCAGGCCTGCATTTTTTTATATCACATAAAATTGCATGGGGCTTTTCTTTTGGACATTGGTGGCTTAGAAGAAGCTTAGTTTGTGCAAGTGGTTGAGCTGAGGATACTTTGCTGAAAGTATTGCCACAAGAGGCTACTTGCTGCCAAAATTGAATTATTACAAATATCAATAATAAGAAACACTTACAAACTAGAGAGGATAATTGACTTGTGTTAGATGTTCAACACGTTAAAAGAAGTATACACACTTGGCACACCCTTTTATGCCAATAACTTGCAAAATGTTCAAAAGTGGTCCGAGAGAACACCTTAACACTTCTATGTGTCAATCATTGTTGGTAAGTCCAAATAATTTGGACTGCTACTGTTATTTGTTCAATTTTGTATGAACATATTTTTGTTGGTCTTTCAAAACAATCTCTTTGCTGGCTACTGTTATTGAGTAAGATTGACTTTCTCAAATGACAAATTCTTATATGCTCTTGGAGCACATGCTCTCACATGTCACATATATATGTTTTTCTCATGTGTATTTGTCATATATCCTTTTTTAAAAATATATCCATATGGCTTGTGGGAGCATGCGCTCTAAGGAGGAGGATATAGGAACTCTCCCCAAACCTCTGGCGGCGACACCCCTACACTAGGTGTTGTTTTTGTTCTATATGATATTGTGGTGTCAGTTAAGTTCCACATATCATCATCGTATGAAACCACTGCCCCCGCCTTGATTTATGTTGACTAATAAGAACAGTTTGCTTGATTCTTTTAGCCCTATTTAGGAAGGGCTTGCGTCAGGAGATTCATAAAGCATTGCTGAGAGGGAAAAGTCTAAAGTAATCGTTTATATTATTTTAATGTGTGTCTTCTAGAATGCGTAATTTTCTATAAGCAACATGGTGGTCAAATCTCATATCATTGACAAGTTTTCTTTTTGCACAAAAAGCTTAGGGTTTGTGTTAGAAACTAATAGCACAGGGTTACAGAGTTATATCAGTATGCATCAGGGTACAAATATGATAGTTATCCTTGAAATTTCAATTGATGGTGATAAGCTGAAAAGTACAATTAGAGGACAATATACCTTCTCAAGTGAAAGGAAAACAAAATTTCAAGGTTGCTGGTTCCTAGAAGCACCTGCTAAAAGATATATGACATTCAAAAGTTTGCTTTGTGCAGGCGGATTCGACCTCCCATTACTAAAAAGCTTCTCTTTTCCTTTTTCGTCCTTGGGCTAACAGGGTATGTAAGTGTTCTCTGCTGCTTCTACGATCAAGTACCTTACCTGTGTTATATTTTGTACTTTCACCTGAAGTCTGGTGTTATCTAATTGATTAGGATATTTGGAAATCAGCTCTTGTTCCTTTTTGGTCTGAGCTATACAAATCCAACATATGCTGCAGCTATACAACCTTCAATTCCAGTGTTTACTTTCATTCTGGCTGCTATAATGGGGTCAGTTTAATCTTACTTGGTCAATTTCTAATGTGTATATCTTTTCTTTCTTATATCTTCAATGCTTTATTTCGATCTATTTCATGCAGCACAGAAACAGTGAATTTATTGAGAATTGAAGGGCAAATGAAGGTTGCAGGAACATTTGTTTGTGTTTCTGGTGCAGTATTGATGGTTGTATTCAAAGGACCAGCTGTGCTTGGATTTAAAGAATCCGAGATGGTAATGCATAATGAAATCAGTGCCAAGGGACAACCAGAACCTGTTGGATGGTTTGTTGCAAAGTTTATGGAATTTGGGCTTGATAATTTCCACCTCGGTGTGCTATGTCTGATAGGGAACTGCATGTGCATGGCTACTTATTTGGCTATTCAGGTATTATTCATGGGCTTATTCATTGTATCTTTGCTGTCTTTGTTGTCCTGTTGAACTTTTGGAAAATGGGAATTGAGGATGGGTTACGAATCAGAGTTTCAACAAATGAAGTTTCTGGACTCTTAAGTTTTAGTTATAAATTAGGAAGGTTTATGGCATGAGATATTTACATATCATAATCTTATTGAAGTCAAGGTCTTTCGTTCTTCTTGTTCTCTGGATAAAAGAATCATAACATGAGCAAGTTAAGAAGAATTGATTTATCAAGATGAATGCATTGAAGAAGTGAAAGCTTCAAGTAGTTATGATAGGGATAGAAACACATCTTTTAGCCATTTTAAATAGAAGATACAAGTTAAAATCAAATAAATTCATGCTAAAGCCTACAAACAAAAAGATGTGTCTCTTTAGTCTCATTGCCTCCCCCTCTAGCGGGAAAAAAGATTCCTTATGAGCACCTAATTTTTGGATGTGAGTAATGAAGATATTTCACTTATGTAAGAAGGAAACTATAACACTCACTCTCTCTGGTTATTGTGTGTAATTTTATCCACAAAATCAAGAAAAAGAATTCCTTCCGTGTTTAGTGTGTTTTGTGTTTGTTTTTTTTTTTTTTTTTGGGGGGGTTAGACCTCTGTGCCCCCTTGTCTGTTGATGATGCTTCCCCTATCACTTTCAACCCTTGTCTGTATCTTTCAATGCCTCCTTTCCTGTACTGACGAGGGTTGCTACCACCAGGTAGCACACATAACCACCCGCGTATGAAATAAGGAATGGGAAAGTTATGGTGTGCCATTAGCTTATTGCCTTGCATAATAGGATTGGGTTCAAGTAACAAAATTTGCCCTAATCCCTTACATTGTTAATGCCTATTTGGTTGGTCCAGTCTTGTTCAAACCCTGCTGCACCTGATCTGATTCCCTTAACTTCTGCTTGGATGAGAGATCTACCTTTATCTGTCTTTTTTTCTTTTTTTTTTTTTTTGGGTCATTGCATTGCTGTACTTGCTTCTTAGTGACTATGCAGAGAGCTATATCGATGTGATCTTTTACTTGCTGAGCTGTTATCAGTCATCCAGTTTTAATTGCCAATGTCCTGGTCCTGGACAAGTTGAATCTGCAATGACACCATCCACCTCTTAGTACTTTTACTAGAGTAAGCTTAGAAGGTGAACTGTTGGCTGAAGTAGATTGCGTAAATGATTGTGATTACCAGGTTCAGTGCTCCAAATTTTACTAGAATGTGTCTTCAGGAGAAGGGGCAAAAAAGGAGAAGGGGAATTAATTTGCTTGTCACAAATTTTTGTGGGTCTCTTGAAATTAAATGCTTAGGTTGAGACCCTGTTTCATTTAGATGTAAGAAGTTGTAAGGTTTTAAGGTATAAACTATAAGATTATAAAGAGTTGTAAGATAATTGTAAAGTTAGTTGTAAAGTTAGTTATAAAAAATTGTAAGGAGTTGGAAGCTAAAGCTAAGTGGCACACGGTCTAAGATTGCCTACATCTAGATCTCCCCACACCCCACGAAAGCGGGACCCACTGGGAGAAGAAGTTGTGTTATTTGCCTTGGGTGCTTATGATATTGAAGTCTGAAGCAAATTGTCAATTTTATGCACTTTCGGGGTTTCATATTATTATCAACAGAATTACAGATAGTGGTAGGTCTTGTAGCCTACTTCTAAAAATTAGATGACAACTAATCTTTATGATAATATTTTCAGGCTCCACTTTTGAAGAAGTATCCAGCCAGCTTATCTGTGACAGCATATTCATATTTTTTCGGAGCTGCTTTCATGGTTGCTACAGCACTCTTTATGACTGGTGATTCAACGGAATGGACTTTGGACAACTCTGAGGTGTTTGCAATTTTTTATGCGGTAGGTTGGTTTATCTTTGTATAATCTCAAAATAAACTGTTCACTTAGTCTGCGAAAGAAAAAAAAATCTGGTTTATTTTACTCTTTTTCCCCCGGGGAACCTTGCAGAAGTAAGATAATCTGATTGTTTTTTGTTTTTACTGAGTGTGATTGCTTGCTTCTGCATCTTGCTACCAAAGTTTCTCTCTTGTGTGCCTAATAAAAACAGAAATGGAAAATAAGAATAAAGCAGGAATTAGGTAATTACCTTAAGGCCCCGTTTGGTTTGAAGAACTAGAATGGAATCAGATGAAGAAATGATACCTGGGGGTTAGGTATGAGATTTAAATCTTGAATACATGTGTTTGGTTGGTAAGTGGAATGGAATCAAATTCCCATATCTGTTGTTTGGTTGCATGTTATGGAATGGGATCAAACTTACTTTTATTTAAAAACTATTTTTTATGCTTTTCATTAATTTAAATTGATTTTATTTAAAAACTATTTTGATTTTAAATATTTCCTTACAATATATATTTGACTTTATGATAAAAAATTTAACTTAGTTAATTTTTAAAAAATTTTGACCACTTTACAATTTTTTTTTTTTGTATATCCACTGAATACATACAAAAATTCACGAATTTACATAACATGAAAAGATAAATATAAAAAATGATCACAAAGTATGTTCATAATTATAACACCTGCACCTTAAATATACAAAAATTGAGTTTATGGGCTCATCGTAAGTCGACATAAACATCAAATATCCTAAAATTGACTTCATATAAATCGATATACACACCAAATATCCTGAATTTTGAGTTCATAATCTCATCATAAGTCAATATAAACACCAAATATCCTAAAATCAAATTCATGTTCACCTTCTAAATTGAAGGAATACAAGGTGACATCTAATTATTCAATAGCAAAATAACCATAAAGTGATGACGCACGTCGATTGAAGGAAGATGGAGGCAGATCCGGGTGACAAAGGTTGAGGATGAAATCTCTTTTCCACTCATCATCGGGGCACCGATAAAACATGGAAATGCTACTCGTGTCGAAGCTAACTTTCTCACGGCCATTGTTGCTTCAATTCTTGTGAGTCCGAGGATGCTTATGACTTCATTGAACAAGTTCTTCTTTTGTTCATCAATCTTTATTTCACGAGCTATCGGTACTCATGTTGTTGAGTTGTAGACAAAGCATTTGCGATCACGTGAAAGATGAGAATTCATACTATCCATAAAAGCACACAAGTTAGAAGACATACTATGGAAAGAAGTAGTTAAGTCTACAACCTCATTCCCTCTCTTTTTAGCCTTATCCTTTCTTGCTTTTTTGGCAAGGCGTGGAGATGGTTGAGTAGATTGGACCGAATCATCTTCCTCATCATTTAGATCCCCTCCATCCATGCTAAGATCAATAGGCTCTTGAACAGCTTCCTCTGCATAAGCTTCCACGTAATCTTCACATGCATCTCCATTAGCTCTATCGGTACCAAATATCTTCTCCATCTCATCAAGAAATGGAAAAGGAACACCCCACAATCCTTTTGCATTCTTATGGCTCTAAAAAAGCAAATTATAAAAGTACAAAATTAAACTAACAGAAATAAGAAACTCACACCCAAAACCTCCAAAAACTCAACCAAAGAAACTCACACAAAGTAACAAAAACTTAGAAAAATAATAACCGACAAAGTAGGAAATTTACCTTAACAAACTCATCGTAAGATTGCCTTTCACACTTGATCATTTTGGTTGTGTCATCCCAAGCAAACCTAGAAGTACTGAGCATTTCAATGATCACATTATACTTGTCCCGAAACCATTTGGTTTTTGAGTCAATGTGAGGGTTTGCCTTTAGACCACATCCGGGAAATTTTGCTTTCATCATGCTCTCTAATTTTACTAAGTACCCACCTTTAAAATTCCCCTCACCTTTCCATTGTGGATCAGCACGTAACTTCAACAACCCTTCTATAAGAGCCCATTCTTCTTCCTTACTCCAAAAGCGCTTGTTTCTTCCTTTTCCAACTTGAGAGTTTTGGCTAACTTCCATTCTAATTCCACCTTGAGAATGTTGGACATGCTCCATTAAACTAGCACCATGAGTAGTTTGGCTAAAATCCATCCTATATTATATGAAATCATATATAACATCCATAAATATATGACAAGCATGAAATAAAGTAACAAAACATAACATATAACATAACCTTATGACTATTTAACATTATGCATATAACTTGAATAATTTCACAAAGAAATTTTGGATACTAGATTCTTACAAAGTAAACATGATAAACACGATACATTTGCACTCGAAAAATATCAAACTCTTAACACATCAAGTATTCCTATTTGATCTAGCTCGCCAATTATTGAATAATGTTTGAGCCAAGGAACTACGAAAATTTGTCCAAGCATTGGAGGTTGCAATGTGAGTGACATATTCAACTTCATCATCACTATCATCATCACTATCTTCATCGTCCTCCTCTTCATCCACATCAACTCCAAAATCTGTTGGCATATATTTTCGAAGTAGGTTATGTAGTAGAGTACATGCTAGAACTATACGACCTTGTGTGCGTATAGAAAAGAAAGAAGGAGATCTAAGGATACCCCATCTTCCTTTCGGTAGTCCAAAGCATCGCTCTATTATATTCCTAGCTTTAGAGTGTTTCATGTTGAAATATTCCTCTGCTGGTTGTCGATCTTCCCACTCTTTCAAGTGATACCGGTGACCTCTATATGGGGCCAAGAATCCTTCGCAATTAGTATATCCAGCATCTACCAAATAATAAGTACCTTGACATATGTGAAGCTCAAAAAATTACTCACTATAGAAGGATATAGTGATTATTAAATAATTATGTGTCTAACAATTTTTACCTTGGGGAACCTTTAAACCATGGGGCCTAGAAAGTGCATCTCAAAGGACACGACCATCATGTGCGGATCCTTCCCAACCCGGTAGCACATAAGTGAATTCCATATTAGGTGTGCAAGCACCTTGCACATTCATAGCAAGAGTACCCTTCCTAGTCCGATACCTTGGCATATCCTTTTTGGATACATGAACACTAAAGTAAGTACCATCTAAGGCGCCTACACAATTCTACAAAACAAAAATTATAGGCAACTTCTTAGACGCGTAAGTCGTTAGGTTTATTATGAAATAAGTGTAATAGTTGGTCTCTTACCTTAAAATATTTCCATCTACTATCTTCATAATCTTCCGTAATGGGTGTAGGCTTTTGGAGCAAGTGTGTGTGTAACTTCAACATTGCAATAAAGTGTCTACTTACACTTTCACCACTTCGTTCAAAATAACTCGTTATTGTCCTATTCTTAAGTTGATGAGCCAGAGTATACAAAAATATGGCAACAATCTCTTCCAATGCCATGTTTCTAGTTCCAACCAAACCCCCTATATCCCTAAGCATCTCACATAGAATGTAAAAAGAACGCCTATCCATACGAAGTTCGTTTTTACAAGCTATATCACTCACTTTAATAAGTGAACTTAGGTTATCTAATCTACGACGTTTTCTTTCCCTTTTGTCATATTTCAGCATGTGTGATTTATGCATGATAATACCCTTTACAAACAAGATAAAGATCATCTCATTTACTATGTTTATAATAAGCAAAATGGTGATAAGCAATTGCAATGTCATCCTCTTCTTCTTGCTCACAAGCAACAATTGACGAGATGGAGCCATCTTTTGTTAAAATCATATTAAACATAAAAGAAGTATAAATAAAAGAAATCATCACCACAATCATATTTGAATTAAAATTAAAAACTTTTTCTTTTTGGTGACATTCTAGTTAAAATTAAAAACACGAGGCTTGTTATCATTGTTACTGGGCTTGTAATTAACACAATTATGGGAATTATATAATCTAATATCATCCTAAACCCAGTAAAATTACCACAATTATGCACTACTATTGGTAATATCACTATATAGTTCTATTATGGGAAGTATAAGGGTATTGTGGGCTTGTAATTATCACAATTTTGGTGCAGAAATCATATTGGCATACAAAAGCAATAGTAGTACAGCAAAATTCGTAGCAATTCAGGGATACAAAAGCAAAACAAAATCAATAGTATTGGCATACAAAAGCAATAGTAGTACAGCAAAATTCGTAGCAATTCAGGATACAAAAGCAAAACAAAATCAATAGTATTGGCACACAAAAGCAATAGTAGTACTGCAAAACAAAATCAGAAGCAAAACAATGGTGTCCAAAGGGTGGGTCGAGACACACCTTCACGTCACAACGGTACGTAGGTCGAAGCCGGTGTCGAGCGAAAGGCAGACGGCGAACGGCTAACGGCGAACGGCGGATGGTGAAGGTTCAGTTTAGCACTGCAGCAATGGCAAAACGTGAGGGGTCTCTATCACAACTAGGGTTCACAGATGTGATAATCACAATGGAAGTGAATCAAAAACATTTGACAAAATAATTAATATTATATTATTTTTCTTTTTTTAATAATTATAATATAATCCCTGGGGGATAGAGAATTGATACCTCTTCTAAATGGGGGTTCAAATTCCTTTGTTTTGAGGGGAACTTGAAACCCTTAAATTTCAAGTTCCACCCTCAAAATACCGTTACCAAACAAATAAAAAAGGAACTTGAAACCTTAGGCATTAAGTTCCATTCCACTATTGCCCAACCAAACGGTGCCTAAGACTGTTCTGAATCAAGTGCTGTAGCAGAGAGGAAGACAATATGATGCAAACACACCCCCCCAAAAAAAAAAGTTAATATCGTTTACAGGAATGTAATTTTCTCTATATGTATAAGCTATGATAGTTGGTCATTAAGGTGTTGAACGAATTGTTGGAATGGGTCCAAAACATGCCATGCAATTGCTGCTACTCCCTCCATTGCAAGAAGAATCTCATTATTCTATTTTAGGTAATCCTAAAGGTATGGACCGTATGGAACTTTAATTAGAGTAGTAACAACATATGAGCTAATTATCCAGAATGCTCTCTATTCTATTCTATTTATGCTACTGATTGCTATTTCCTCTCTTCCATTTATTATGTTTTTTAAATTATTATTTGAGCATCTTATTAAATTTCATAAATGGCTGTCAACTCTGAACCCTGTAACTATATCCAAAACTGTCTATAGATTGTGATTCTTCCTTGAATCTTAATATTTGTAGAATCTTAAAGTCCTGCCCATTGTATAAAATGGATTATAAATGCAATAATGACTATCAAATTTGATGTACTTGTTCTGCGAAACTGCTTGGGAGGTTGAAATCAATGCAGAATGTATAGCATCATAGGATTGGCTTAAGCTTCATGCTGCTTTTATTTACTGTTCTTGTTCCTGTGCTAACTGTTAAGCGAGAGATGCAGCCGAAATGCTGAATTGATCTCAGCTGAGAGTAAAGACAATGACCAACTTTAATCTATTTTTTATTTTTAGACCTTTTTATTCTTTTGCTTGTTCCATTTGACCAGTCTGCAAAGAAACCTTTCTATCCTGTGGTCGTTATAGAAATGTACAACTTTGACAAATTTCTGCTCTAGGTTGCATTTACTATAAAAATGCAATATAATTGACAGAATGGAGTGTTTCCTTAATTGATAATTCTATTGTGGGAAATTAGCTTCTCTTTGATGTCCGGATGAACTATGAGCTGTGCTGAAAATTTGCTTCATAGATATAAATCTGTACCTTCTGTTCTTTGTGCCACCAAGCATCCTTGTTTGTTCATTTTTCCCTCTAGCATCATATATGTACATGTGGCGTGTTTGTACATACATATATACAAACACAGATATCTATAAGTTTAGGCTGTAGATCTTATATATAGAGTGCTGACTTCAGATATTGGAATTGTGACTTTTTTCTACCAGGGAATTGTTGCATCTGCCATTAATTATGGACTCACCACATGGTCCAATAAAATAATGGGGCCTGCATTAGTTGCTCTCTACAATCCCCTTCAGCCTGCAGCATCTGCCTTCCTGTCACGAGTCTTTCTCGGCAGCCCCATATACTTGGGCAGGTTTGATTTGAATCACCTTTATTTTTTGAAAAAGCCTTGGGATGTTGATATGTTATTCCTGCAAGAATATGTTGAGGCATTGCCAAATTGCTCGCTTGGCATAATCACATGTACTGGTATTGATTGCCAAGTTGGGAATTTGTGGTCTGATGATACTTATTTATAAGTTGACCTGTGTTAACTATAGTCTGAAGTTGGCCATCAAAAATGTTTGATTTCTTATCTTCCATTCTATTGTTATTCTGCATCATTAGGTTTAAATACTTGCTTTTGTGAGGATAAATATCAGCATATTGTTCCTAATGCATGGATTTCTGTTACAGTGTGCTTGGAGGCTCTTTAATCATAGCTGGCCTGTATTTAGTCACCTGGGCATCCTACAAAGAAAAACAAGCATCCCTTGGGATGGCTTCCCATGTTGTTCGGTCTTCTGAACCTCTCATTCATAGAGATCCACCACTCAGCAAGATTCATTTTGCTGGACCATCAGTGAACAAGGCATTGGATTAGGTAAGAATTTGCATGGTCATGAGGATCACATTGTTTGAGATTCACACCAGTCATGAAGATCCGGAGAATATTCTTGTGTATAGCAAAGGGGGAAAATAGCAGTCATACCCCTTCATTTTGTCTTGAAACACAGTGGATATCTTTTTTATTACTACTAGTTGCTAGTGTTCGTCTTCCCACCATCCTCTTCAAAGTTATGTGATCGCTGAAATTATTGAGGTTTAGCTTCATGTGCAGAGTACAGAGAGTCCAAGTGCCTTTTACTTCGATTGGAAAGGGAATAAAGAATGCTATGGTACAGATTTTTTTTTTTTTTTTGGCAAAGGTAAATGATAGATCATATAACATAAATAGGGAGCTCTTCTTATAAGGGTTCTGCAAAAATTATTGTTAGTCAAATAGAAGAGAGGGGGATAGACAACATGTCCAAACAGTTGGGATAGTAGTGGAATGACCAAACTGTAGCGTAATCTGCTTCTCTAAAAATGTATGATTGTAGAACAAGTAAACTTGCTCATAAGGATAATGATACATTTGATGATGAAATTGGCTTGCCATGGTGATTTGAGTTTTCCTTATATCCCGTCAATAGTAATTTTGTTATCGCCTTTCGATTTATAACTTTCGATGAGATGACCTGCTTTTAGGGATTCTTGTAGTCCAAATCTTATGGTACCAGCATCAACAACTAATATAGAAGTTGAAACAAGGTTGGAAGTTCGTGCTTGCAACAACTTCCTATTTTCATCTCGTATGATGAATTCAATAGCAAAATTATTGTTATTGAGTGATCTCACAACATTAAGTTTGACATATGCTCCCGGTGGCTTATCTCATCTAACTATTTGTTTTTTTTTTTTTCCCAAACTTGCTGAAAGTTATTATAGAGTTTCGTTGGAGAGTATCTTACCTTACTTTCCACTTAAAAAAATGCTCTTTTGGCTCTAACCATAAGGCTGATGACGTTGAAAGCTTCACTTTTAAAAATAACCGCGTTTTTCTTTTTCAAATAGTCCATAAAGGAAATATGAATCTTGTTATGCATGAGGATAATAAGATTCATATATCGATCCACTGATGGTGTGGCCTTAGGTTGGAGTAGTAGAACCGTAGGATACTTCTCCCATCAATTGAGTGACTTGGTTACCTCCTATATCGATCCACTGATGGCTTGCAAACTTGTTATGCATGAGGATAGGAAAAAAATAGATGGCCAACTATTTCTTCCTTTTGACAAATCTTACAAAAACTTGTTATCCACGAGGATAGGAAAAAAATAAATGGCCAACTATTTCTTCCTTTTGACAAATCTTACAAAGAGGATCAATATCGATGTTTCTCTTGGCAAGGGTTTCCCTTAGAGAGATTCCATCAAGCAACCATTGCTATAAGAATATTTTGATTTGGGGGAACATTGGTTTTCGAAATCCAACTCCCTCCCACTTTATTTTCATTTCACACTTTATTTTCATTTCACGGCACAATCAAGTTGTGAAAAACCACTTCTTGACATACCGACAGTGGCATACTTAAGATAATTTCGATCACACAATGGGGTAGAATGACATTAAACTTAGTTTTATCCCAAGTATTATTATCCATGGTAAATTTATTTACATGAGTCTATAAATTCTACATTTATACTACAGATTTTATATTGGGCGATTTTATGATAAAAAGGTGTAGCGTAATAATATCATCTTATGAATGTACGCAGAAAGATGATGCGGAAATTGACAACTTGTTATATTTGTTCAACTCTTACGAGTGGTGTTTTGCATTTGATCAAATTTTCATGAGGGCTCTAAATTAGGATAACAATTTGAGAAAGGGGATTGCCCAACCCACCCCCTTTTCTCTTTATCTTCCTTCTCGCCTTCTTTCGCCCTCAACTCCCCAATCCAACCTTGCGACTAGTGTTATGCCCATGAGTTGTATGGACTTATATATTTGTCTAATTTTTGTTTGTGAACTATAAATATTTAATGGTTGTCGACAATCATATTTTGTCTTTATAAAACTAATTAAATTTAACCAATTTAAATATTAATTTGTTATTAGTTATATAAAAAACAAAAATAAGGTACTATTCAATTCGAGAATTTTATTGTCTATCGCTCAACCTACCTAGAGATAATTCAGTTTTCAGTATAGTTTATAAATAGATAAATGTAAATTGAAGTTATAAATGTAAGAAAAAGAATAAAATGAATAATCAATTAATTGAACTAAATGCAAGAAGATGAAGTTGGTAAAATATGAGAATAGTGATTTACATTTTTAGAAAAACTTTAGGCTACACGTAAATAAGAACAAAATTATAACCAATAGAGGAACATAATATAGATAGATAACAGTTTTTTTTTTTTTTGATGAAAGATAACAGTATTTAATAACATGTATAAGGAGAATATAAAGGGTTTGGTAGATAGTTACATAAATGCATTGCATTAAATTATAGCCATTAATAAGATGATATTTCATAAAAGCATATAAGATCACTCTCTGTTTGCCAAAAAAATATATATAAGATCACTCAACTTTATATGTAATTGGTAGTCGCCTTACTGTACCAAAAAAAGGTGTTTGACATCTATGTTTCATATTAGCACAAAAGACATAAACATATGTTCTATTGTCTCACAATAATTGCTATTATATTTGAATGTTCTGTTTTAGGTTAACTGTTCTTTTTGCCTCACTTGCAATTATACTAGGTGTGTTTGTTTGGGGAAAAATCATTTTCCCGGAAAATAATTTTCCAACGAAAAATAATTTTTCTTGAAAATCATTTTCCACATACATTTTCCTTTGTTTGGTAGAATGAAAAATAATTTTCCAAAAACTCATTTTCCTTTGTTTGGTAGGAAGGAAATTAATAACATTTTCCTAAACCCTAAACCCCATACCGTAAACCCTAAACCCTAAACCCTAAACTCAATACCCTAAACCCCATACCCTAAACCCTAAACTCTAAACTCTAAACCCTAAACCCTATACCCTAAACCCTAAACTCCATACCCTAATCCTAAACCCTAAACTCCATATCCTAAACCCTAAACCCTAGACCCCGTACCTTAAACCCTAAACTCTAAACTCTAAACCCTAAACCCTAAAACCCATACCCTAAACCCTAAACCTCATACCCTAAACCCTAAACCCTAAACCTCATACCCTAAACCCTAAACAAAAAACAAAGGAAACCAATAATGATTCCTAAAAGATCAAATAAAAAAAGAAACCAAAGTTATCCAAAAAGCATGAAAATGCATAAAATCAAAGAAGTGAAACTGCCAAAATACAAAAATACGAGTTTGAACAATATTATCCAAACAAAAAAATGAAAACACAAACCTAATTCAAAGTTTGTCTTGCCTACATCAAATGCCATGAGGTTGTCAAGCCAAATCCTACGAAACTTCTCATTTTTCACTAGAAATCCTTTGCCATGACTTTCATTTCCATTCGATAAATAAATGTAGAAGCCAAGAACTCATCTTCGTAACCTTCCATCTTCATTACTTCTTGATAGAGTAACTCAACATTAAGCTTGGATTTGGAGATTTGTTGGAGAGCCATAGCAACTTCACCAAGTTGGTTACCGATTATTTGTATTTTCGGATCAATCTCACGAGCTCTCTTTTGAGTACTCTTTGTTTCTCGTGGAAAACTAGAAGTGGTTGATCTGTTTATCATTCTCTTTCACTCGTATGAGCATACTATGTCCCTTTTCCTCAAGATTTGCTACTAACTCATGAGATTATAACTGGATGTCATCAAAAGACTTGGCATAGTTTCCTCTTGCAGAATCCTTCGCAACAACAATTGACATTTCATCATACATATCAATTTTCTTGTTGAGGTACTTCTCATCAATTGGATTCTCCTATTTATGAAACCTAAACAATCAAAATTAAAAACACAATCAAATTCAAATTCGGTGCAGGGCAGGTGCGGGCGGTGCGGTCCAGGCAGTGCGAGGCGAGTGCGAGACGAGGCGAGGCGAGTACGGGCATGTTTATCTTGAAGTTTGCATATACTCTCCCATGCATGTTTCACGGTTCGAGACGATTCTCAACCTGATCCAGTAGGGCAATTGACATTGAATTTCCTTGATATCATATTTGCAGCTCCAACAAAAGAGATGGACTTGAAAGTGTTGCTCGGTCGATTCCCTTCCTTAGCCTCATTGGCCAAAAACAGAGCAATTCCTTCCGCATTGGCTTGGACCACCGAATTGTGACTTCTTATCCTCGTTAACTTCTTTCATTTTCCCCTTTTCCATGTTGGAGAGTATCTAAGAAAAAAATATTTGCTCCCAAAAACACATGAGATGGCAAAACACAAGCACAATGGATGTCACCTTTACAAAGTGAATATAAGAACAAATCTAAGATGAACAGAGAATATTAAACAAGTGTATTTATTGCAAAATCTAATCCTCAAAAGATACAAAAGCATCATCACAACCTCAAAATGGCAAGCATAAGGTATCCAAAGCTCAACCTCAAAGTCTCATTATAAAGTTAATTAAGTCACAAAACAATTTGGTCAATTACATAAAGTCCGAGGACCAAAAGACTTAGAGAAAGAATGGGGAATTAAGGTAGATATATGAAAAGCAATAATAAAAAGGCTATTATGAAGCCACAACTAGACAACTCAATGAGCTTGATAGTTTTCCCACATTGCATTTGCTATGACATCTATCTTCATTTTCCAAGCTTGGTTTTCTTCTCTCTCTTCTCTTTGTAAGAGTCTTGATCTATGACTATCACGGGAGAACTCTTGATCAAATTCTCTCATAATTTGGTCATTTGGATCGAAGCCCCTAAGAAAGTTGTGTAACACACAACAAACAAGCACAACTTTTACTTGAGTCTCAAACTCCCAAAATGGCTCTACATCCAATACACGAAACCTTTTTTAGCACCCCAAAAGCTCTTTCTATACTAATTCTCAAGGAAGAATGTCTCGTGTTGAACAACTCCTTTGTATTCATTGGAAGGGAGTTCTCGTCGAACTTTTTGAGATGATAACGAACTTTCTTATATGGGGAAGAAAACCTTTTCAAAGGGCATAACCGGCATCTAGTAGAAAATACTTCCCTATAAAAGTTAAAGTTTTAAAATTCTATGTATTAGATTCACATAAGAAAGAAACCCTATGAATCGGAACAAATTTTCAAGCCAAGCCATACCTTATGGAACACGAAATCCTCTTGAAAGTGCATCATTTAGCACTTTAGAATCATGTGCTGAGGATTCTCAGCCAGCTAACATATATGTGAATTTGAGGTCATCAAAGGATACGGCAGCCAAAACATTTTGGGATAACATACCTTTTCTATTCCTATACCTATTTTGATCTTCAATTGGCACAAATGCTCGTACAAGTGTTCCATCTAAAGCTCTCATACAATCCTCAAGCCATGGAAAAAACCTAGTTTTGTTTGAGATTTTGGATGGAGTTGAGGAGCTAGGAGGGTTCACAAAATCTGAATACAAATTTAAGATGGCCTCCAAAACCGAATGAAAATAATTATGCACAGTCCAAATAGAACGGAAAAATCTCCCGCCAATTGCCCCGAACCTCACATTGTGCCCTATTAAGTGCAAAAACATTAGAAGCTTCTCTTTTACACTCACGTGCACTTGTGTTTCTAAGAAGACCCCTCTCTTCAATAATTTCACACAATCTAAAAACGGCACCCGGCCTCATTCGGATTTGATTAAGGCAATGAGTGTCCCCATAATACAAAACACTATTGATATAACTCTCTCTCACAGCATATCTATCAACAAGAGGTTGACATGGAATTTGAGGAACCCTATGTTCATTTTCTGTTTTCTTTCTCTTATAGTTTCTAAGAAATGCTTTTGTAGCCCCCAAAACAGCCATAATAGCACCAATAAGCACAACTTCTTCCTCATTTGATTCATTGGCCATCTAAAAACACAACATAATATTTAATAAGATAAGCGGACACTCATCAAGCCAAAAAAAAAAAAAAAAGCAAAACACAACAAACAAAAAGCAAAAACCAAAGCTCGAGGGATACAATGATCATGAATGTCACAACAAAAATAACTGAATGCACAATTTTTATTAATCAGCTTTAGAACTAACTAAGAGACAGAAAAATCGGGGGTTGGGGGCAGCTGGGGGGACTGGTCTCTAGCTTTAATAGCAACGAGCTTCTATTAGTCACACGGTTACACAATTTTAGCTGGAAATAATTAGCAACAGTATGAAATTGACTAGATCCGGCAATCGGGTCATTCGATTCGGTTTTGGTTAGGGTTAGTTCGGTTCGGGTTAATTTCGGGTCGATCTTGTTCGGGTTCGGTTCGGTTCGGTTTCGGGTTCGTTTGGTTTCGGTTCGGGTTAACTTCGGTTCGGTTCAATTTCGGGTCAATTTTGTTCGGGTTCATTCGGTTTCGGTTCGGGTTCGGGTTCGGTTTGGGTTAATTTCGGATCGGGTCAACTTTGGGTCGGTTTTGGTTCGGGTTGGGTCAATGTCAATTTGGATGAGTTTTGAGTATAATTTCGGGTTAACTTTAGATCGGGTTAAAATCAGGTCGGGTCACTTTTGGGGCGGGTTGATATTCGGTTGTGTCGTGTCAAATTTTTTACAAAACCTTTTTGAGTTGAAGAAAAATAAAATTTTATAAAGTTAATATATTATTAATATTAGTCTTTTTATTTTACACGTTTGTTTTTATACATATTAAAAAAACATAATAGTAACTTTTAAGAGATATAACTTATAAGTGTAAACAAGCAAAATTTGAATATTTGACTCTAAATTTAAAACAAGATAAACCAAGTTAATATTTCAATACGTCACATATGTATAATGCAACTCAAACTTATTGATAAGTATCAAAAACGAAATCGCAAGACAACAATAGTCCGATAGATATAAGAGTTAGGATTAACTGAATTTCCTCCGATGAATTGTAATTTGTAATGAATGAATTGAACTAATGTGAACCATAATTTGACACTTAATTTCATACGATGGCAAGTCGATTTGGTCAAATTCGAACTAGTACAATTTCAACCGAACTCGTCTACGGACTACATAAATTAATAAAAGCGAAATTGCGAGATACCGACATAACAACAATACTAATAGACTAAATGGCAACGGTTCGAATTTCTAGAATGATTATATTTGATGTTAAATTTATAAAGATAATGTTAGAATAACTTATATAAGTTTGAGTCGATACAATCTAAAATGATTTTGATAAATCAAAATGAAAATTGAATATTCATCGGTTACTAGTCATAATAACCAACTAAGAAGAATATCTAGTCAGTCCAGTCAATCGGTTATTGCTCAACTCATAAGTACTCGACTTACGATTATCATCTTGTATTATAATTTTTCAACCAATTAATTGAACTAATTTGAACATTAATCTAGAGCTAAATTTGATATCAATTTGGTCAAATTCAAACTAATACAGATTAATAAAAACAGAGTTGTGAGATACCGAGAGATGGTAATGACTACTAATTTACTAAACCAAGTATCATGGATATTAGTTAAGTACTTAACTTATTCATGTAATGGCTATATTTAACGTTAAACGGACCCGACTTAGATAAGTTTGAGTCAATATAATCCCAAATAAATTTGCTAAATCAAAGTGAATACTAATACAATTCGAATTGAACTTATTTATACAAATTAAAATTACATATTGTACACATATTTCATTATATTTTAAATTATTTATATATTTACACATATTTCATTATTCTTTAAATTACATATATATTTACACGTTTTATTATCCTTTAAATTATATATTTTACCTTCATTTTCATGAACAAAATAATAACTTATTTTGTAATGTAAATTCTCTAAACTATTAATTAAATTAAATTAAATTCTATTAATAATATCTTATAAAGTTATAATATAAAATTTTCCATCTTTTATTTTTTTCCTTTTATTTATTTAGCAAAAATCAAGATTTTCATCTCTACTTCTACTCTAGTAAAAATCAAAATTTTTGTCAAAAATTACAATTAAATTTTGGAGGGAAAGCTCCCTCTCTTATTTTAGTTGTCAAAAAAAGGAACAAAATAAAAATAAAAAAACAAACTAAATTTTGGACGGAATGATCCCTCTGTTATGAGAGACTTGCCAAAAAAAATGGGGGTTGGGTCAAATTCAAATTCAGGTTGAGTCGGGTTTGGGTCACTTTTATTCGAATTCGGGTCCGATTCGGTTCGGGTCGTAATCGGGTCAATTATATTTCGGGTCGGTTTCGATTTCGGGTCGTTTCGGTTTCGAATCGGGTCGTTTCGGTTCGGGTCCGAATCGGGTTCATTACATTTCAGGTCGGTTCGGTTCGGGTCGGTTCATTTCGGTTTTCGGGTCAAAATCGGTTCAACCTGTTTCGAATGTCGGTTCGGTTTGGGTTTCGGGTTGACCCATTCGGTTAGGGTCGGTTTTGCTCGGTCTAAAATTGACACCAATCAAACAGAGAGAGGTATGTAAATGTAAATAAAAAGGAAAAAGAATGAAAGACAAACACCTGAGCAAGTAAAAGATGCAAGAACGAAGGCTCTAGAAGCTAAAGACGAGGGATCAATTTACTAAAATACAAGTACCTGTGATAGGTATAAGCACGTGTTACAAATCAAAAGCAATCGGGAATATTAGCAACTTCGACCGATTGTAAGATAGCTTACAAAAACAAAAAACAAGCATGAATGATATAGGAATTAAGTAATTGACTATCTTAGATAAGAGTTCAATCTAAACCGAGGCAAGTGTATGTAAAGAAGAAAATTGACATTGAAACTAAGGCAATTAGCCCAAACCGAGAAAACAGGCATGTACAAGTTGTCGCAAAGCCTACCCATTGAAGAAACTTCCACTTGCCTGAAAACTAGAGTAGTTAAAACAACAAAATTGTCACTCTCCATTGTTTGATAATTATGTCAAAACTTTGTAAAATATCATCTCGATAGATCACCTCACCTCATACCACACAATATAGAAAATAAAGAATCATTGCCTCCAATCGACCAAATTCAACATTCAATGACGTAATGGTTCTTGAAAAATAAATCGATCACGTAAAATTACCTAAGAATTGCTTAATTGGTACCTTAATTCACTCTTCGCATATGTTACTTGCGGGTTCAATGCCGAGACTCCATAATTAGTTGCACATTTAACTTATTCTACTAAACAGAACATAAATTCAACCGATTTCATGAAAATACATACATTTTGATCATTGAAATCCCACTTTATGAAGAAGCCTCGGACACTAAATTTTCTTGGACAAATAAGAATTCTTGAACAGGATATAGTACATTGGTATATATAATTAAGGATTTCCATAGCCGGAAGGAGAAGCTCTATGATGCCCATATTTGATTAACTTAAACCCAATCACAATAAGACATAATTATCAAACAATGGCGAGTCAAAGATTTGGCTGAATCTCCTCACAATCCACCCCTCTCTCTCCACAGGCATAACTTTAATTTTAGCAAATTCACAAACCGGACCTCGAACCAAAAACTTAGACAAACTCAATAGACGAAAATTTAACCTAATTGTCACTCGAATTTAACATAAAACTGAATTAATTACAAAAAAATTGAGATCTAAAACTGAAATTTGAAGAAGAAGAAGAAAATGAAAACCTAACCTCGAACTTGTTCTTTTTCTCGTCGTCCTTCGCTATCTTGCTCTCGCTCTGTCTCCCTTCTCGCCGTGCTCCTCTTCCTCTTTAAAACCTCCCTTAAATCCTGGATGCTCAAGTCCCTAATCCCGTGACGACAATTTCGGTTGAGGGAAAGCGATGGATAAGGCTTCGAGACTGTAGAGAGAGAGAGAAAGAGTCCAAGCAAGGATGGAGACTGGAAAGAGTCGAGCAGGGACGGAGTCTCGAACTAAGATGATGGTGTTTGGAGCAAGGAGCAGCAATGGAGACTGGAGAGAGGGAGAGAGAGAGAGAGGTGGAGCGAGCACGAAGGAAAACGCAACTTCCCTCTCGCTCACGGGGAAATTAATTTCCTCTTTTAGGGGAAAATCCATTTTCCCAAAAAATGATTTTTCGAAATTTCTGGTACCAAACACATGAAAATCGGAAAATCATTTTCGGGAAAATGGTTTTCCCCAACCAAACACACCTTAAAATGAAAAATCTATTCTTATTGAATATACCTCCTTTTTACATTCATAAACGTTCTTTTTAAAGGTCTTTTGGACGGAAATAATACAAACTTTAAGGGTATTGGCAAAAATATTACGACCTTTTTATTAGTTGTGAACATAATGAACTTTGACACTATTTAACGATATCATAACACAATTGAGTATGGCATAGACTCGTCCGAAAGTTGACGTTGTAAGTGAACTTGACACGTGTATAGATGAGTTGATTTTTTAGTTTGGATTTATGAGGTTTAAATGCCACTCAAGCAAGATTCCATTTCTTTTTAAAAGAATTTGAATTTGGCTTAAACTAAAGTCATATCATGTGACAAGAAGGGATTAAAAAGCTTGCAAACCTCATCTCTCTTCGTCTATCTTTCTCTCTCTTCATATCTCTCTTTCCATGGAAACTTCTTCATCTCTCTTTGTCTCGTCGGGTTTTATAACAACCGAGCAATGGAATAATCAAGAGTGAGTTGTTTTTTAGCACTGGGTTGGTGTTGTTTGAATTGAGACCGAAGTAAAGGGAGTTGGAAATGAAAGAGAGCAAGAATCAAGAAAGTCGGATTGTGTTTTGTAACAATTACGGTAATTCATCGGTCTAGGACCGAACTGCACCCAAGACTGAATAACAAAAAATCAGGACCGATGACCTGACCGAATAAGGTCGGTTCAGCCTAGGACCTGACCGATTAAAACCTGGATCTAATCTGGACCGGACCGAACCTAGACCGAGCGGCTAGAGAGAGAGAGAGGACTCCCGTATAATTGTTATTGATGAATATTTTTTGGGTTTCATTTCTAGAATTGTGCTTCTTTGGAATCACTTGCTTCAAATAATCATACTAAAATAAAAAGAAAATGATTGTGGCCATGGAAAAAGGAAAGCTAAACTTCATTATGCAATTAAATAATCAACAAAGTAAAAAATTCTATAGCAGAAAACGGAAAAAGTTCTTATACTGAATATTCCGCATAAACCTAGTTCTTTAAACCTTTGATTTCTCAACTACAAGCAAATTCCACAACAAAACTCAAGAACAATATAGGTAAATGGGCAATAAATTGATCAAAGAGCACTCAATAATGGCCTAGGTGGGGGGCACAGCAGGAAGCAGAGGAAGTGGGCAAAGAAGAGAGAGAAGAGACACAAACTGTTGAAAAATGACTTCCGGTATAAATAATGTGGGAAGAAAGGAAGGTTACTATGCTTGGCAGTAAAAAAGGCATATTGAGCGGGAAGAAAGGAAGGTTACTATGCTTGGCAGTAAAAAAAAGGCATATTGAGCCACTAACCCAGGCAATCTAAGCAAGACTTTCAAACCCAAAATTAAAAAAATAATAATAATTTTATTCGGTCTTCAATCTGAACTGGTGGATCGACCCGGACCGAACCGCGGACTAAGTAGCGAAAATTTTAAGACCGAGGACCGGACAAAACTCTATCGGTCCGATTCGAGTCTACGCCGGTTTCGGTCCTGGCCGGGTTTGGACCGAATAATGCACAACCCTAGTAACAATTGAGAAAGTGAGGATAACATCGGGTAATTCACAAACACTATTGTTGTTAAAATTTGTAAATTATACTTAATTGTCGAGTGTTGAACTGAAAACGGAATTGAGTGGGTTGTTTGAAACATGCATGATTTAGGGTTTAGTTGTTTGTTATTGTGGAATTGGGGGTTAAAAAGCAAAATTTTCCTCATAAAATGCAAAACCATGAACACTATTGTGGTTAAAATTTGTAAAATTGTACTTAATTGTCAGTGTTGAACTGCAAATGGAATTGAGTGGGTTGTTTGAAATATGCATGATTTAGGGTTTAGTTGTTTGTTATTGTGGAATTGGGGGTAAAAAGCAAAATTTTCCTCATAAAATGCAAAATCATGATTCTGATAAATTTGCCTGATAATTTTGGCATGAGTGGGTTGTACTTTTTGTTTATTGTGATAAATTTGATTTTCGTATTGTTGTGTTTGCATTTTGCATGTGTTTGTTTTTCACTTTACAAAGTGTGAAAATGGATGATGATTTTATAACATTACATCTTCATTATGGGAGTAAGTTTGTTCATGGAAAGAAGTTAAACTATGAAGGGAAGCACTAGATCAATTTATCCTATAGATATTGATAAACTGGAGTTTTGGGAGTTAAAAAGGATATCAAAAGAAGTTGGGTATGAAAATCGGAAGTTTTTTATTACTTAATACATGGTATTACTTTTAAGTATGGATTGAGGCGGGTACAGAGTGATAATGAAGTTAGAGAAATGATGGCTTCTATTTATGGACATAAGGAAATCAAGCCTATTACTATGGTTATCCGGGAGACCGTAATAAAAAGCTCGGTTTAATTAGGTTTGACCAAGCCTGGTTTGACTAGTAACGAGGATTGGTTTGATTAGGCCTATTACTACGGTTCTCCCATAGAACCATAATAATAGGCCTGGTCAGACGAGACCTTTTATTTGTAAAAGGCCTTATTTGACTAGGTTTGACCAGGCCTACTTTGACTAGTAGTAAACCTGGTTTGACGACGCCTTTTATTACATAGAGAATTATAGTAATATGTTTGTTTCTTTTTCTTTATCAATAGCCTTATTATTACCAAGCTTTGCTAACCGATTGTTGTTATTATTATCATTATTATTATCAAGTTGTTCCAGTCATGTTTTCTATTTCATACATTTTAGCAAGCATAATGGTCAACATAAAAACTTCATAAAGGAAATATCATTTCATTTTACAAAAGTAAACATACAAATCCTAAAGTTATGAAATACCATTTTATGTCCCAATTTCTTCAACTACCTCTTTACATTTTCACCAACAAATTAACCACTCCAGCTACATTCACCCTTCCCTTCTTACATGAAAATAACTAAAACAACTCCAACCACTTCAATTGCTACGAAAAAAGTCGACTCCGATCCCCATTCTTGCTTGAACACTTCGGTTTCACTTCAATCAACTCTTCTTTGCAAACTTTTAGCTCCTGATTTGCTATGTCCCTCTTCACCTTCTCTTGGATATTTTCTTTCTTAAATTTTTGTTTTCTTCAATTAACTATCTAACTTTACTTGATAATTCTACTTCCATGCTTTTGTTGTCTGCTCCGAGTCGTCACTCCCTTCAAATTCTTCACTTCAATTTCAAATTACGTATACTCGTTCTTCTAATATCTCATTCTTCTCATTCAAGCTTATGTCTTCATCACCATCCTACTTGAAAAATCCACAATTTTGATTAGGAACCTTTATAAAAACAACATTAATCTACAATTTGCAATTGTTCACTTTCCAAGACCCTAATTTCATCAAAAGCGCTAATAATTGTCAAAGACATTACCTTCCATAAAAGGCATCCATGGAACTTTCTTCCTCTGTTTAGGAGCAATTGTTCCACTTTCCAAAACCCTAATTTCATCAAATTCTCATAAATATGCTGAATGGCTTGCACATCATGATAACGTCTTACCAATTCATCTCAACGAGTTGGTTTCTCGATTTTGAAGATCCCATCACTAAGTGAAGAGAGTCTCTTTTTGTAAAGATTTTGCAAAAATGTTTTGCTCTCGACACCTCCTTCGTCTTCCACCTCTTCAA
This sequence comes from Talinum fruticosum, assembly GCA_021018815.1. Lineage (NCBI taxonomy): Eukaryota > Viridiplantae > Streptophyta > Magnoliopsida > Caryophyllales > Talinaceae > Talinum > Talinum fruticosum. The sequence goes on along the minus strand of JAITYX010000030.1, from coordinate 7,082,422 downwards.
CCTTCAATTTCTTCTTCCTCTTCGACCTTCAATTACTTGTTCCTCTTTGACTTGCTGTTCTTAATTCCTAATTTTCACAAACCCTAATTTTCGAACTTTCACCCTTTGTTCATAGCTCCCATTGTAATCGTCATGGTCAACCCCACCGTATACAATTAGGCTAAGTTGCAATTAGGCTAAGTCAAATACAAACCTAACTAAAAAAAAACAAAGCTTGCTTATGTGGCCATTAAACAATTAAACTAAGTCTAAATACAAAGTCAAACTTAACTACATCATACACGTGTCAAGTTAATTTGCCACATCATCTTTCAAATGAGTCTACGCCCATACTTGTTCGGCTGTGTTATGATATAGTTAAATAATGTCAAGTTCATTCTCTTCACGGCCACAAGAAAACTGTAAACCGTATCAAAACCAATTTTAGATGGTGTAGGGTTCGAATCTTTGGATTAGAAGTTATAGTTTATTTTTGATCAAAAAAGTTATAGTTATTTCTTGTTTATGTTTCTATTTAAATGGGATTTAAAACCTTTGAAGTTAACGGAACTCATTCAATACATCTACAACAAATCAACAATCCTACATTGTAAAAGACAGCAACATAAAAAATTTAAAGAGTATTTCTTAGACTATGCCAACATTACAATGGCTGTATGAAAGATTGAGCAATCAATCTATTTCAAGTTAGATTTTTCTTAATTATTTGGGGGGGTGGTTCAGCTTGACATCTAAATTGTATTATTTCCATCGATCTCCTCCGACCCGTGCAAGCAAGCAGAACCACACTGAGAAGAGTAGTTTTGTTGTACACATTCCCCTGGATCACTCTGTAACACAGTGGCAGTGGTCATTTGAGCCCCCCAAAACCTAAAAAACCCCGACAAAAGAAAAGAAACCTAGGAAGGACCCCCAGCGTACATTTGGATTTGAATTCGGATAGACATTCTAAGGAATGAATCTGTTTTTCGAGATAAAAATGATCCAGCCTTCCAGGACACACCTATGCCGAGGATACTAAGGAATTCAAACACTAGGATGAATCGACTGCAAAAAGTTGAAATACGCGTACTTGACGTCAAACTGCATATCATACCCTGCAATGATATGAAGGAGCTCAGTATGTAGCCAAATTTTATTCATACTTGAATCCGAAGGACAAAGAAGGTCCTGGGGTTCTAAATGCTTCTTACAGTAATTGACTGCAATGGTGCGTGGACTTTGCTTCACATAATGGAACCACATACTAGGCCTGCAATACATGCTAACGGATGAGTTACTTAGCGGCATGAGCATGACATTTACAATCAAATAAGAAAATTACAGGGATGTAAATTAAAGAGGGAACAAACCAGAGTATTCTTTGTCATATAGTTATCATTTGAGAACACGAACTGGAGAGCTCGGCATTTACCTATTATCATGGCCACCTATGTTTGGCTCCTGGTGGCAGCAATACTCCTAGGAGTTGTTGGGTCGATGATAATGGTACTAGCTTTGGGTTTGTCCCCAGTCCCCAGTTCCCAGTCCATGGCCTGAACTGAAATTACCCTCCCAAGTCCACAAAAATTTTGAAAAAGAGAAGTTAAAAAACCTTCAATTTCATGTCTAAATGGCACCGACCAAACAGCCAGAAGAAAGAGGGTTAATTGAACATGCACATCTTTTGTACGATAAACATTGGCCTATAGTATACATTTATTTACATAAAAAAAAAAAGTGTATAAATTAATGTCCAAGCTGCCTTAACTCAGTTGTCATTCAACAAGGATGAGGGGAATTTTCCCAGGGACATGGGATCGATTCCCAGGGAAACTTGTATCCAGCCAACAGACGCCTTTTAGGCTGGGGTGGTTCTTGCAAGTCCCCTCCCCTTGCCCACTACCAGCCCCGATTGGGTCTAGTGTCTAGCCTTGTATAGGGGGCTAGGTGGTGGGCTACTTAACTTCCCAGAAAGAGATAAGGTATACATTTGTGTAGTTTGAAAGGATAAGACAGATCAGTTCAAGTGTTAAAAGCTCAGCCATATAGTTTAGGAACATGTTTGTAGTACAACTTCGTCAGCACAGGTTTTTAGCTGCTATTATCACACAAGCCATACAAAAAAAGCAGCTTAACTGTTCAATGCAGCGACTACAAGTGCAAGACTCAGAAATATCATAGAGCCCTCTTCTCTTTGTTGTGATAGCTAACTACGAAGCAAAGGTCATCATAATGACATAAAAGCTGATGCAACTTGGTTCTGGTGCCTGTAGATCTCATGAGTCATAACTAAAAGTCAGGTCACCAAGGGGATCCCTTGAACAATTATGTGAAGGGAATACTAGCATTAGAAAGGCTATAAAACACTCATACATGCATACATAATTGAGTGACGGGCAGATGGGAGGGAGGCATTTTCGGTTAGGATTGGTCAATAAGGTCTCATGATGCAAGTAGATGGTTAAAATGGAATGAGTTGAAGTCTGGGAGAAATTAACATTATATCCCTGCCAGCTATTAGGCCGAAGTGTAATCCCCAACAAGTATGCTGTTTCAAACCGTAAAGCTCCTCTACTACACTTAAAGAAGCAATTGCAATGCATAATGGAGTCAAGTCAACCAACAAACTCAGGTTGAGAACATTTCACGGAGAAGGATCATAACACAACAGTACTTGAAGCTCGTAGACAGAAGATATGTATCCCATTGATTAACAAATGGCATGACTGTTGATGTTCACAGGTATCTTGCAGACTTGCACAATGTGGAGTTGTGATACCTATAGTGAACTTGTGAAGGAAATAGAGTGGCTATTTTGGCTCCCAAAAAGCAACCCATCAATAACAGTAAGGCTGTAAGCTAAAGCTAAATGGAACAAGACCTAAATGTCGTTTCTTACCAAAGCTCAATCAAACCAAATAATGAGGATTGTAACGACAAAATTTACCAAGCTAAAAGGTTCTGGGGAAAAACCTTCATGATACAGGAAAGGAGGATTAGTCATCAACGCATAGCATCATAAGGTAAAAATCTTAACCGCACTCCCCATAACACAAGCAACCCCATTCAATTCTATCCTCCTTCAAGCGCTCTTTGTTTTTTATCCTGAATACTGTCACAAAAAGAAATTTATCGCTTGCACAATTGAAGTGAATAAAATCTTTCTCCCTTCATTGAAGCTAATTACAAATCCAGTCCAAATTCCATGTTCAACAACCATACATCCAGATCAGGATCTAATATTTCTTACCCATTGCCCCCTTTCATCCTCTCTAAGAGATTATCTTTTTGTAGTCTAGAGCCCTTAACTAGAACTGGAAAACAAAAAGAACATCATGGCGTAACATGAATAGGACACAAATATGCACGGGATATGAGTTGGAATTTCCAGGCAGTTTATGAATCGGACAATATGAATGGATTTGGGTTCAAATTTCCAGCTTGTTCAATACCATATTAATTAAATGGATTCATACAAAGGAATTTCAAAGATAGAAACAACCTACTGTCCTGCCCTGATCAGTTTAATTGAACAAAATCTCACCACATACCCAACTTAAATTTTATAACTAGCTCTTTAACCTTAATATTCCTCCTCACCTCCTCTCTAGGGCTATGCTCAGTAGTCCTATTGCCATAAGCAGTAATCCCAGAAACTATAAATCTCAGCGACTGGGACAAGACGGGAAGGCAAGAGAAAGCAACACTTTCTGTAGTAATAATGAAGAAGTGGAGCCTCTTTGCGACAATAGATAGTTGGCAACTCAGGAAAAGAAATGGCCATGGTGCAAGGTGAACTTTAGAAAATTAGAACGAAAACTCAAGAAAAGAAACGATCCAGAAGCTGGAATACTGAAACTTACAGATACATGATCTCACCAGCCTTAACTGTACACTCAAATGGCTTTGGCCCATTGTAAAACAGAGGAAATTCATCAATTTCATCCTTCTCTTTCCCTTCACATGGATAAGGATTTACACTGCTCCAAGGGACATATCTCTGCGGATCTTCAAGTTCTAAACTAAATTTACCTGTACCCTGCAAAATATTAAGCCAACTTAACCCTTGGACTTTGAGGAGTCATAGATAAATGCAACAAATGAACTTTAAAATGGAAAGAGACCTGACTGTAAGAGTAATGAGCAGCAGGATAAGGACGAATATACATGCGATGAACATCTGTTGGTGGCAGGAGAAGGAAATGCTTCTCACCGGTAACAACAGCATAAAGATTTTCATAATGATCTTTATGGAATGATGTCTCTGACAGATCATTACCAATCCACAGGTTTACGGCCTCAGGAAGAGAACCTATTGCTTCAGTGGCCCAGTCAATATGTGCTTCACAGTCTGATGCTAATGCTTCATACTCTATTCGGAAGCAATCATTCTGCTGTTGGGCATATGCCACAAGATTTTCATTCTTGTCAGAATTAGAAATGAGGTGAAAAGCATCAGGAAAGAGCATGCGTTGTACATGTGCAGAAGCAAAGCAAAGGGAGGAAGGATCCTTGGGATGAGGGACAAGAGAATCAGCTCGGCCATTTGGAGTCAAATGAACTGAGACCTCTGTTGATCCAAGGGCTTGACAGAGATAGTCATCAGATGACCATAGAGAAAGGGCAGGCCAGTGCTCGATGGCATTAGATATGATGCAAGGCTTATTGGGAGTCACAAAGTTTCTAAGAAATTCAATCGGGGAAGGAGGAGAGTCAAGCCGCTCTATCTGAGTTGAGGTGCCCAGACTCAGCTCTCTGACTTCCTCCCACAGTGTTTCCAATTCTTGTGTGCCAACATTATAGTTTTTGGCCATAATTATCTTTCTATGATGAAAAGAAAAGCATACAGGATTGGAAATTTGAGAGGTCAAGAGTATTGAATTGCAGAAAATGGGATATCAAATGAAATGACACAAGGGCAGTAGCTAATCTGTGTACACCTCATAAGAAACCAGATCCTATTAGCTACAAAAGTAACATACATAACATAGCAATCTAATTGTCTAAGTCACTAAAATCCTTCATTGGGAGCAACACAGGTTGGTTCAAGTGGTTTGGCACTTGACCCCCTTGAGAAAGGGCTCAAGCTCCGAGTCTTATGAATGAAGAAAACCTTCGGAGAGCTCTTTACCCCTATGGTTATCGATAGCTTGATTTAGGTTAACAAAGGATCAACAACCAAAATAAACCTTCTTTAGCTTAATTCCTTCCTAGATATTGATTAGTTCATTCAACACAATCCACATAGCCTGTCAGAAAAACCTCTAATCACAACCAAATTGGAGTACACATTCCTGCACAAATAGAATAAATTCATTACATGACAGCCTTCTTGTAAAGGGAGCAACAGCTTAAAAAGAAAAAATGAAACTATAGGAACATAATGTTATTTGTTTTGAAGTATCAGTATCACTATAACCCATCTATCTAGAGTACTGTACAGCATAGATACAGTGCTAAACTGGGATAAGATGATTGACATATGATCGTCAGAGTATATATATATGTAATATGTGTATAGATATAGATATACACAAAGCTTGATTGACAGATAGATATAGAAACGCGAGCGGTTACAAAGAAGATCATGATTCACACCTATTGAAAATAAGATCATATGCAGCCAGGCCCCAGACCCAATATATTAAAGGACCTAGACTGAATTAAACCCTCCATCACAGTCTTTCTCCTTTCCTCAATCCCATCTTCCACGTCAATGATGAAATGGACACCACCAATTGAGGACACACCGCAGGCAATATCCTCGGTTGCCAGGCCAACGCAGAGAGACTGCCAGTTTCCTAACTGGTCATTGTCACCCACTCTCATCTCTTCCTGACCCCTAGCTCTCTCCTTATACATGTCTCTTTTCTCCCCAACCTTCCAACTGGTCATCCCCAACCAAAGCAGACTTACTGAAACTCTTATGTCAGTTCTTTCTTATCTCATCAAAGATCTACACAGCGCAATCTTCACCCAAGCCAAAAAAACAAAAGAACTCTCCCATTTTAAGGTCAGCCACCAATGATTTTATATAACTAAACACGATATTGATTTTATGTAAGACCATTCCTTCCTGAACAAACCTAGATTGTGGTACATCAAATCCATTTATCACCCTGCACTTCCTAAAATGCTACAACCCAAGGGAATTGAACCTGGGTATGGACACTGGACATACTCTCAGAACAAAACTGTATAAAATTTTTTAAAAATTCAACGATTCAACATGGGTATGGCCAAGTCCAAGCAACATAGCTTGAACCAAGAGAGCTATGCTCCTCTACTTTAGGGTTACAGTTGCTTTTGTGATCTTGCCAAAGAACAACGCTTTCAAAAGCAACCTAAATTTAAACTAAAAAGTAAAAGCAAAGCCCTTAACACAAAATTCCTTTCAAGAATTTCATAAAGATAATTTCATGAGTTAATGCTACAAATTTTAACCATCCAATGCACTGAGCAACCAAATTGGCACAACACCAATCTAGTCAAAGCCAAACGACAAAGGCTACAATCACAACAATAAACAGGTAAAGTCAAGAAAATAAGGAAATATAACTTCAAAAGAGCTTTAGAAAAGCAATGGGTGTCAAATAATTTACCTGTGCCAAATTTCTCAACTACCCGCTAAACTATCAGCCATACCCACATCAAATAAAGTCTAACCAGAAATCCAAAGCTACCAATGGAGAGAGAAACCAAAGCTGTAAAAAGTAAAATCCCAGCCTTATAAAAGCAGAGGTTTCCAGTTCCAGAGCTCTATAAACAATGAAGTAACTGATGATTATGAAAGGCAAAAGAGAGTAAATAAGGTCAAGTAATAAGAAGAATACCTTCAAAGTTCAAACCAAATGTGATAGTGCGGGAGCGGAGTACCAGAAAACACAAAAAGCATCGCAGCCGCAGCAGCAGCAGGAGGCAAATACAAAGGTCTCGGTTCGGATTGTTTTTTTCTGTTTTTTTTTTGGGGGGTTGTTTAAGCACGTTTTATATGGGAGTACACTGATTAAAATAGATATCAAATTTATACTAATATATATATAATTAGATATAATGTATCATCATAAAAATAAAGATATAAAAGATAAAAATTAAAATAAATTAATTATAATGAATTGGTGTACTTTTTAAAGTGCACATGTAATTTTTCTTTTATATGAGAGTACTTTATAATATAAGATATATTGTGAAAAAAAAACACTTAATATTCATTTATGAATGATTTTGACAAAAGTCAAGTGAATTATTATTAGTCACAATTAATTTAAAAAGTTATTTTAATTTTTTTTTTTTTACAATGATAAGTGTGGGCTATCCAACTAAGCCCTATCTCGGGGGTAAATCCAATTGGGTTTTAAAGACCTAGGATAAGGATAAGAAACTCATGCTCAAAACTCAAGCTTATATGGGACTACACTAATAAAATAGATATCCAATTTATACTAATATATATATATAAATATAAATATATATATATATATATATTTATATATATAGAGAGAGAGAGAGAGAGAGAGGATGTATCTAATGAGAGGAGAGGGATAGGGTGAGAGTGAGAGGATTCAATATGAGCCATTAGATTAAAATGAGTGGTTGAGATTAATCTACCAAATAAAAACCCTAATTACTTCCTTCTCCACTATGTTATTCTAAAACCACCACACTCAATTACTTTCTTCACTTTGCGGCCGGAATTTACGAAAACTCTACCCCAAATACATCTAATTTAGGGCATGTTGAACCCCAAATCGAAAATTTATATTGTGCACCCACAAATGATAAAAAATAACTTTATTTTAATCTTGACCCTTAGATTTGAAATGAATGGTTGAGATTTAATCCTCTCACTCTCACTTTATCCCTCCTCTCATTTGATACAATCCCTATATACATATATATAATTAGATACAATATATCATTATAAAAATAAAGATGTGAAAGATAAAAATTAAAATAAATTAATTATAATGACTTGGTGTATTTTTGAAGTGCAAATGTAATTTTTCTTTTATATGAAAGTACTTTATAGTATAAGATATATTGTATCCACCAAGATTTAAACTCTAGTGGAGAGCATGAAAGTGTGGAATATTTATTATTAAGGTAATACTCACTTGGTAAGTCATTCTAAAATTAATCACTAGTAGTTTCAAATCCTTTACAAAAATATATATCAATTAAATAAGAAAATTCAAATTTGATACGCAATATTCATAAGGTCTTGTGTTGATTTTTTTTTTTTTTTTTGAGTAATTGTGTATGAGAAATTCTTGTTATATGAAAATTTGTATCGAATTAGAGTATCTTACCTACATTAGCTTTAGCCCCTATCTGATTAAAAAAAAAAAGAAAAATAGAATAAAAGAGGAATATAAATTCAACTGGAAAACTTTCCAAAAAAACGACTACTAAAAATTTGGTCATAGTGCCAATAAATTTAGCTATGCAGCTCTGAGGCCTGTTTCATGTTTCAATTAAGTGTACATATACTCTACAATAAAAGAGGAAGAGCTAAAAAATCAAAAATTAAAAAAAGAAACTATGCATCACTCTAAGGAGACGCACCACATCCTAAAAGAATGGATGAGTTAGTTGAAAAATGAGGTTACATGATGTAATTGATGTCAAATCCCCTTAAAAAAATAAACCTCTTAAAAACCCCTATCAGATCAATCTAGGAGCGACCCTAGATAATGGAAAGAGACATCACTCAAATGGATGAGCTAAAGCTAACAACCTGAAAGTCACTATCTGGCAAAACTGCAAAATGTCTCACTAATTTATCCTCAGCTCATACTAGCCGCCAATGTAGAAGAAACAGTTTCAAGACGAATCCGGTGAGGCGAAGGCCGAGCTATGAGCCCATCGGTCACCCAACCTGCTAATTCACTGTCATTTTTGGCATGGTTAAATTCTCTTAGCACATATTCCAGCGATAGCTGCAATTTTCCACCAGCTTGGCAGTCCTCGGAAACATTTCTTGATTTTATTCCAGCATTTGTCTCCAACCAATACAAGAAATTTGCTTGGTACAAAGACCTCAGCATGTCTTTGGGCAAGGCACTTTCTTTCAATATAACCTGCACCGAGGCGATTCACATTAGCAGCTAGAGTTGGTAAATCTGACTGTTGAATTGAGTTTGGCTCAGGTAAAGTTTAATTCCAGGTTAGGGCAAAACAGGTTCTCCAAATATTTGACACCCGGGCTCTTAGTGAGTGTATCCAATGACTTGTCAAAGCAATCAATAATTGGTCAGGTAAAATTATGGGTCAGTTTGTTCTCACCACAGTCGACGAGGGTTCAAGTGAAAATAAACTTGACTTGTCGGTCAGGTCAAGAAATCAGGCAAGAATAGTTTTCTTAGATCTATTATCAAGACAAACCAGAAATCATATTAGAGGTCCTAGAGGAAGCATCAATTAAGAGGCAACACGAAAACTACTCATGGCAATGAAGAGGCAGCAGAAAAACTAATCGATCAGATTCATTTATTGAGCCTTGCTAAGATTAATCAGACACGGCAAAGTGCAGTAACATGTGGGAGAACAATTCTGAGGGTGATCGTGAAGTGTTAAATTACATCATTGAAACTACAACTCAAAAGAGCTATTGTCCAAAATAATTTGAGAAGATTTAGCAGGTAAATAATAGTTTTCTTCCTCATCTTTCCTCCAAATTCTTATCAATACAAATTCACTATTCTGTGTTGACCTATAATGAACAAATGAGTTCTTTCTAATTTCATTTTCTTATTATACACACAAAAGCCCTTTTCTATCTACACTTTCCCTCTCTCATGTCTCAAATCCAACTTCAGCAAGTAAACCATCACTTTCTCCCTTTCTCCCTTCACATATATCTAGTACTCTGTCTCCCTTTCAATTTTCATTCTTCACAAAGTACACAAATGACACACACACTAGTTGGAAAAAATATAGAAAATACAGACTAGCATGCATACAACAAAATGAAAAGGTCAATGCAACTTGCAACATTTTAGCTTTTATAGGTTCATGAAGTCCCGGTGAAATTTGTAATGTTATGTAGATGTGCTAGAAAATTGAATGTATTGGAGGAAGGCGGCAATACCAGACATCCGGAACCCACACTTTCCATATCTTTGATTTGATGACTTGGTTAAATTTGTGGTTCAAAAGTGGCTAATACAGTTCAGTTTAGTGAATTATTGTCAAAGCATTCGGAGTCCATGAAATACGATGCCCTCTACCATTTATAGTCATCATATGCTAATCATTGCCTACCAAGTTAAATGCATCACTGCCAGTATGCTTCAAAAGACTAACCCATGTTATCTTCTGGTTCAACACAAGAGTATGTGCTGCTCACAAAATCAATGATGGGGTAAGAGAATTTCATTATGTGAACCGAGGAAGACATATGACTAGGTTTTGGCTGTATCCATAAAATTTACATTGTGCATATTTTGCAGAGCATAATTAATTTCATTTCAGCCCCAAAAGGCAGATAAAGGATGCCTACTTGTGAGCTTTGAACACGACTATGTCACTTGTTATCAAGTAGATGCAAAGTGAAAGCAGTCACTTCTCCTTGTGAGTAGTAGCTCAGTAGCGCGCCTTTCAAATTTTGGGTCCCTACTCCCTATACAATTCTACAAAGGGAGTTTTTTTTTTTGGGGGGGTCGGGGAGAAATGTCCTGGGAAGGACTCAGGGCTATTGGTTCAGTTTGGGTTTGGCTGCACTGCTCAGTGTTCATAACATTCAGATTGGTGAGTTAGCAACCATTTGCATCTAGTACAGATTAACATCTGATATTTCAGACTGATTGCTGACAACGAACAAGTAAGCACAAAGAAAAGAAGTAACTTGAAATAAGCGAAGATCCAGAACAGTACACAAAGAAATTTTTTATACTTTTGATGGGGAAGGGGAGACAGAATCAATCATAAAAAGTTGCTTACACAAAATTTTCCCTTGTGCTCTGCCAGAATATAGCCTTCATCTTTGTACAGATCAAATAGTGCAACTGCATCTTCCCTGCTTTTGACTACATCACTAAGTGTGGATCCTAGCTCCAGGCGCCTCACAATTTCTGCAGCTGCATTCTTAGCTTCAAGAGACAGATTGGAAGAGTTCTGCTGAAAGTTCAAGTAAATTAAGACAGATTAATTTAGTTTTCTTTTTGGTGCATATGGAGGCACAAAGACATTAATTCATAAACCTTCTAAAAGAGAAACTTGATCTGTCTTTTGCTGAATGCACAAGGATTTGTCTACAGGTTCTAGGAAACCATGGAAGTCACACTGAGCTCTTTACTCACCTACTCTACCCCCCCAACAAAGACCCCCAATGCACCCACCCAAAAACAATGGAAAAAGGAAACCTTTCTCCTGTTATCCTTATTTCTTTTGCTCACAATTGATGACACAAAGTTAAAATTATCACAGCACTGGGAGAAATCAAATTTGAATTTAAACAAAAGGAAAAAGAAATACACATAGCACAAGAAAAAAATACATGAAGAGTAAAAGAGTATTTCAGGAGAAAACAAGAAAAAATTAGTTGACAAAGCTCCTTGAACTCTTCCAGATGCAAATTACGAAACCAACAAAGTGTTGGTTGAGGTGGTGGCGAAACACAAGTTCGAATCCCGGAAGCACACTTGTTGGGAGCGCTTTTTACCTTAAAACGCCCGCGGCCCAATAGGAATTATGCATTTGATTAAACCCAAAAATGCAAATTAAAGAACACTCTCAATTAGCCTAACCCCTCAATTGCATCCTAAGTCTTAAGCTCCAATAATGTCACCACAGAGTCCAAAGAGACCAACACGAAAATACTCATTCGATGGGGACAGCAAAAAAAGCACCAAGTGTGAGCTCAACAAGAAGCAACCACAACCATCGAATACAAAAAATTTACCATGCTCTCAGAGAAAATATAGCTTCAAAGGACCCAACTAGTAATGACCTTTCAGCCCCAAAAACCTCCGACTTAATAAGCAAGAGGCCGATACCATTATTGGCTAAAACCAACTTTCGCACAGACCCTTAATGATTAGCGACCAACCATAGAAGAAACAGGTAGCCCAAAGTTCATACTGAGTGAACCATGTCAAAGAAAACGACAAAGCACACCACCTCTTCAGAAAAAACCCTATTCTTCTGTTCTCAGACAAGCACAAAAGTGCTCTATACCCAAATCAATAGAATATTGCAAAATAAATATGGCATGTCTTGTTTGTGCTACTTAGAAAGCATTTTGTTCCCTCCTTTACCAGCCATGATTATGCAAAAGTAAAATCAGAAACGGAAAATAAATGCAAACTCACTTCAGGGAACACCCTCAAGTTAAGAATTGGAATTGCTGGAAAAAGAGGTTCCTCGTCATTGACCTCTTTAACTGAAGGCACCTGACCACTCAGCAGATACTCACTGAAAATCAAACCTGCAAAACATCTCTTAAGTGATCAGATTACTGATACAACTGTAATGAAGCTACGTACAACTATCATTTTCAAAAGTCAAAACAACTGGCAAGCCAGCCTGGTTTTGGTTGAGGCTTCCTAGTTTTCCAAACTAATAAGAATCTCAAACTAATGCTGGCTGCTTAATAACACAACGAAAGACTCGTGATGACTGATCCTCTTTCAAGGAATAGTTTTTCCAGGCACTATCCAGGATGAGCTCCAGATACTTTTTCTACGTAGTTTTTTATTTATAGAAGTCTTTTTCCTTGTCAAAAAAGAAGAAAAAGGTCGTCTGCCAGAAAGATCGTGAGATAATTACTACTAGGAGAAAGAAATACTTGCTCGATATGGATTCAGAGTCCTCAGCTGAATGCATTGATAAGACTTCAGATTGCAGAACATGTGAATCCAAGTTACTACCCCAAAACAAGCAAGGGCAAGTGGGGTAGAGGAGCCTACGCCATTAGCTAATGCAATCCCAAGCATAATGCCAATAGACTTGCTCACCATTCCTTGTGCTTCACCCTTCGCAATAACCTGGAAAAATAGAATTAAAAAAACTCAAACAAATAGCCCAGAAGCATGAAACATCAGCATTGACGCCAGAGTATAGAAGGGGCTACCATTCGACCATGACAATTAATTGGGTTTAAAAGAAAGAAGGGGGATCAGAACCCAAAATAAATGCTCTAACCTCAGCAAAATTCCTCTTTGCTGCAAACCCTGCATAGAAACAACTTCTGGTAGCAGCCTGCAAAAGTTCCACAACAGATTCCATCAAAAGGTGTGCTTCCATTTGATGTGGAGATTATAACTATTCTATAAGTCCTCCAGATGCCTGAAGAGCCAACGAAAATCACACAGACTGAATTAGTCAGGCGTTAAAAAAGGCAATAAACATGCATCCATGCCCACCTTTTTTTCTTTGGGTCATAGTGGCAGATTGCTGTTCCATGTAATTATGATCTGTAACCAGGAAAGTACGTAACATAGAATTTTTCATACCTTAACACATCTTTTTTGTTATATTTACAGTTTAATACCAGCCTATGGTTTCTGGAATAATCATTGCAGTTAGTCAACAGCATGTTCATGCAAATGTATCGAGAACCCTCCAGGAAATAGAGGAATGGAGAGAGAAGACAACATCATGCAGCCAGATGATCCCGGATCAAGTTTTCCACAACTTAAAAGAGTTGTCTTTTTACATCTAATCTGCCAGTCGAAGACCACTTTAAAGCAGAGTGATAACGAACATCAGGCCACTACAGATCTCAGCAACAACATACGGTGAGGAAACTTGAATGAACATGGCTGATAAAGAGAGAGGGAAAGGGAGGGAATGACGTGACGAAGAGAAAAAAGGGGGAGAGAAGACGGGGATGAGCTGGCTGCTATTTTGGAGGCAAGAATGTTGTTGTTGAGATCTGTAGTGGCATCACCGGCAAACCTTGATCAGGGGTAGCTGGCCATTAGGCAGCCGTCCAGCCACCATCCTAAAGAGGCAAGAATGTTGGGTTAAGTTGACAGGCTGTCCAAGTGGGTTTCTTTCCGGTGGGGAGGGGGCTGTAATTTTAGACTCTTGGATTCTTCCTACTTTTATAATTAATCGTTTAAAATTTTTCTAAATTGAATTCATAACCCAGACTAATTATTATTGTTACTTGATAATTAATTGTATAAATTAATTTTTCATTGAAATTTATACAACATAAAACTGATATTGTTGATTTGAGGGTTAGTAATTGTAATGGAATACATATTTAAAATGAATTTTAGGGGCTCAAATTCAAGAGTGTATCATTTTTCATTAAATTGAGGATAAACGATTATAGAGTGCGTTCTTTTTAGAGCATGTAGTTAAAGTAATGTAAACTTAGTCGCTAATGAAGCACACTCTTAGGGGTTTGGCAAACTTCTGATTGCAACACTATCAAGGGCAGGAAGGGAATATCCACAGGAATTAAAAATAATTTCAAGAGCATCTTAGATCACTTAAATCTTAAAACAGTTGGCTTTCTAGCCATCATAATTAGGAGAATAAGGCAGATAGACTTCCAGTGTCTGCAAAATCTTTTATACCATCCCAAAAACATTGATTCTTCACCAAACTTTTTTCAGGTTTCGCATTCCCAAGATCTGTTTAAAACTAAAACTTCTATAGAAATAGTGATGTAAGATAAAATAACACCAAGTTAACTAACAACTCAAAGGAACAAAGCAGTTGATTTCTTCAATTGTTGTACTCTCACCATGATAATAAACATCACACATCTGCCACAGACATTCATTCCATTCATCCAGATTTCCTAATTTTTGTTTCTTTGTTTGATGTGAAATGCTCATTTCCAGACTTCTGCAATGTATCCTTTTGCTTTGATTAGACTAACAATATTCCGATAAAGGCCCAAAATTAACCCAGAAACAATTAAATAGTTCCTAACCTGGATCAATGAAGCAGCAGAACGCCCTGCTCCAGCAGCAGCACCAATGAAGATGAAAAGATGAGGAAAAGCAGGGGTCAGTATTTCCAATCCGAATGCAGTGTTCTCAAGGAGATCAGCAAATAATCTCCACCCCTTTGGATTGACATCAAAGTGCCGCCCATATTTTGATAACATGATCTTGCTAAGATATCCGATTCCATCCTTAAGCACCCAGTTTATAGCGGCTGCAGTTGGAATTGCTCCCTTCCCCAGGCCAACGGCATAAAGCAGAGACTGCATGGAACAGAAACCAAAAATCAATCCTAAAAGACAGCACAACACAAGTAATGAGAGATACGACACCATCGGAATGAGATAAGCAAGCATATATGGGAGACAAGGTATATAAATGACAACCTGTGTAGCAAGAACCCCGCTAATCTGGCTAGCAATGCCCTGGACCCCTCTCCACAGTGAATAATCCAAATAGTCACTAGTCACGCTCTCAGGAAATCCTTCCGGTAGCATCAAACGCATTACTAGATCCTTGCACAGCAACCATAAACTATGAATACCTGAAGACGAACTAACAATTTTGTTACCACCCTTTGCTGAAGATGATGGAGGCAACAACGATGATGACGAAACCACAACAAATTCATCTTTTGAAGTATCAGGAACAAGCTTCGTCCGCTTACTTCCCCTGATCTCCCATACAACTTCCTCATCCTTTGTCTCTTCCTCTTGATCAGTTGCTTCTAATGCCCTTGCATAACCAAAATGGAAGAGGCCAAGAAAACCCAAGAATGGCAACAAGTATAGAAGAAAATGTCTAGATAGACTCCTCTCATGCATACTGAGGTTACCATCCCATAGTTGAGACTTGAACAAGGAAGTAAAAATATAGGACCAAGCCACTACAAGGTTATGCAGATTCCAATCATGACTCTCTTCGTTATTTCTGCCACCATCATCATTGTCGTTGTTGTTGTTGCCTCCATTGTTGTCGTTGCCTCCATTTTTGTTGTTGTTGTTATTGTTGTTGCCAAAGTAACCATCATCTAGTAGCATATCAGGCCCCAATGATGGAAAGACATGTCTTGAATCTAATGCTTTTGTCACAAGCTTCTGCTGTAAAGTATTGAACTTTGCTGTCAAAGTAAATTCACACACTTTGGCAGGTCTTTTGATGCTTTTATTCCATGATGCAACTTTGGCTTGGAAAGTGAAAAGTGCCAAATTATCCAAAAGCAGCGCTGAAGAAGCACAAGAGCAACCCATGTATCACTTCTTCAGCTACTATTTATTCAAGCAGACTAGTGTAACGCTAACTGTTTCGGAATCAATAAGCTCATCCTGTATGACCACAAACTTCCTCATTAAGCTCAACAATAGCGACCATGACCTGCCAAGGAGGAACTCAACCACTTTGCATGTTTAAGAACCAGCTTCACACACCCGGTCTGATCCAAAACAGAAAAAAGGGCACACTCCAGTGAGGAAACTAGATTCAACACTTACATAGACAACTTATCAGATACTTGCTCGAACCTAATAGAGCTACTTGTTTCTACCATATAGCAAATTAATTAATTTGTCAAGGTATTATACATAGAACTTGATCCGATGCAGATGGGTATTTAACCCCATCTAATCTTAAAAACCAAAAGACTTGTAATTTGATTAAACAATCCCTACCAAACAATAAATAGCAAATACCACAAAAGACCATTTTTTCACAGTGCACAAATCTGACAACCTAGAACAATACAATTTCGATATAATAGAAAGGCAACTAACAAAGGGAGGACATGTAACTTTCCAATGAGTAACTAGCTAAAGCGCAAAGCCAATCGCATGAGGGATTCAGAGAGGATTGAACTCGTCATTAACGGTGAATACGTTTTCAGAATTCAGCCGAAGTTCCTGTCTGACGAGCATATATGACAAAATTGCTGACTTATTGCACCAATTCCTCAAAATTGTTGATCCATATTGCAGAATTCACCTACCGGAAACCAAACAAAGAAAGAAAAAAACAAATGTGAACCCTAAACGTGCAATAAAACACCCAAGAAATCCATGGACACTGAAAACCTGAATTTTTCATAGAACAGAAGTTCCACCAAACTATAAGACAATTGAAAGTTCAGTAGCTTAAAACAGACAAGAGTATCTCACAATTCGAAATCACAGAAAAAGTTTCTCCACCGATAATGCACTGTTACATACAAGATGATGTCGGAGCTGGACGGAAATGCAAGGCGTAAAAAGAGAAAAGAAGGCTGAAAATTCATACCAGCGTAGAAGTTTACAGTGAACGATGATGTTACTGGTGGCAGTTGCGGCGGCGACAAAGGAGGTAAACCTCACCGGAAAAAGAGAACCGCCAGCGGGGTTGAAGAACTGCTGGCCGGAGGGCCTGGTGGGAGAGAGAGAGAGAGAGAGAAAGGGGGAGTGGAGGGGCAGAAATGCGAGGGTGAACGACTAGGGGTGGAAGGGTTTGGGTAAGGCAATACCCCGTAAAGCGTTGGGTGTTGGTAGCGGTAGTAAAATTTAGTCCGATCCAATCGTTCAAGTTTGTTTGATTTGACAAAATCAGATTTGGGATAATCTGTTAGAATTTAAAATTTGGACATAAGATTTTTTATTTTGATTATTTGAATTCGATTTTAACCTAAATTTATATTTGTTAAAATTATCTGTGTAAAAAAATTAAATATTGGATAAAAAAATTTGTCCGATGATCGATTTTTTCAACCCAATTTTAACTCGGATCCAAATGTTTATGAGCGCTAGGTGTCAAAGTATTTTTTTTTTCTCATAAGAGATTCAAACTTCTAAGGTTTGAATTATACCCAAAAAAAAAAAAAAAAAGAACTAATCTCGCTTCCCACATTTGGTGGCAAAGAAAGTTCCGCTCATGACTCACGGCATATAGGGTTAGAAACGAGGCTGAGTTATTAGAGTTTTTGCTCATAAATACCAATAAAAAGATACATTATGGTATCTTCCATCAAGCGGTAATTATTTTTAGGTTATTGTGTTTTGGAATCTAACTTTAGGATAGTTTGGGATCATAGCAAACTAACTCTTAGGTACCTTTTTTTTTTTTTTTTTTACTTTTTCGACTACGTACTTTTTAACATTTATCTTTTTGACATAAAAATGGGGTAAAATATATAAAAGCACTAAATTGAGGGGTATTTTGTTAAAAAGTTTATTTTAAAGATTTTAACTCGCCTGAAATAACTTTATTGGTACTAGTTATTACAATCTATTACTTATATCATAAATATTATATTTGTTATTATTATAGGTATGTCATGCTTAGTAAAATAATTAAATTTAATTAGCAAGTTTTGACCATTACTTGTACTTAGTTTGTGTCGACCACTGGCGCTCCTCCATCTTCTAGTTTATAGAGATTGTTAATCTCAACCACACCTCGCTTAGATCGGACACAACACATATTTATTTCATTTCCTACCCCATATCATAATCACTAATCAATTTTTTATAATTTTTAAGGATAATGAGACTTTAATTAAGAAATTACAATATTTAAGACATAAGGTTCGATTGAATAACGTTCCCTACTAAGAAACTTCTTTTATTGAAAGTTTGAAAGTGGATATATCATAATAGAAAGACTGAAGAGGGAGTTAGGCCACAAAGATCATCATATATGTTTATTCATAGAGAAATGGATAATCTCAACTTCTCTTTTGCGCAAGCTATGCCTAAATGGTCGTGTCCCTTCACAATGTCAAGCTCTCCTTATATAGAGAATATGGGATACATAAGGTGCCTAATGGCTACAGTACACACACTATTACAATATGTCTCACATGGTTGCAGTATATGCAATAATACACTCATGAAACTAGACATATTGATACAATAATACATAACTACTTGAATGGTGCTGCAACTTCTTTTTTAAGCTCTCAATTGTCATCATTGCGATTTTGCATTCCTTATCTCCAATTACTCTTTCCAACTCATAATCATCAACTTCAAAATCAAGATATTCAAGATTTCATTGTGAGATTAAAGCATGTAGATATGGTTTTCCTTCTTGAGACAAAATTTTCCCAACTCCGACTTCAAATAGATAATCATTAATATCTTCGTAAATGGCACCATTATCTTGTAGGCGAAAAATACAATGTCATCGATATCTTCGTAAATTGTAGGCAAAATTTTCACAATTTCATATCCTACAATGACAATTTCTTCTACTTTTAGGCTCTTTTTCTCCATTAATTTGGAACATCCTAACATGCAAGAAATTGTTTTTTCCTCTAATTTTGCTTCTAGATATTTAGACATTGGTCACTGCCCCATTTTCTTAAGAAAGATATTTTTGTTTGTAGGATATCTAAGACATCTACCTTTTCGGATCATGTGTCATATTTCTTATTATTATTGATTAATAGCGCATGGAAATTTGTCGTAGAACATTCTTAGATTAGTGTCATTGTGACAGATTTTATAATAGTACAAACTAAATTCAACTATGTAATTTTCAAAGTACCTCATATTCCAAAGTTCTATGTTAATCAATTTTTCTCCCCCACTCTTGCCTTTTTTCAAAATCAAGTCTAGCACCTATAAATTCATTTTCAATTTCCTTACATAAAGTTTTAAACATAGTAAATGGAGACTCTATTACTCTCAACTTCTCTTTTCCTTCTTCATTTAATGAATGATGCCAATTGGCAACAATTCAGAAAAAAAAAACCGTATTCAATATAATTAAGGAAATTTTCAGGGTCGATGCATATTAAGGTTGAAGACACTTGTTCATTCCATGTTTTCAATATTTGAATATTTCTTCTTTATTACGAGTTCCATCTATATTTAATATATAACCATTTTCGCTTATAGGAGTGAGGCTTATTTCTTCAAATGCAATTGTTTTCTTAGGAATGAATCTAGAAGTGAAATTGGTCGTCCTCCCAACTGAGACATACCTCGGTGTAAGAAAATTTGTATTTCTTCTAGATGATTGTCCAAAATCTTTAAGTTCGGGCAAGTATATTATTTACCAAATTAGACTCAATTCTCATTATTAAGCTCTTCTCCAACCTCATTAAACTCATCATTTTCTTCCATTTTTTCACACTTCTTATATAATCTTCTTTTTATTTCTTCTTCAAGATAGAGATAATTCGTTTCTTCTTCGAGAGATAGAGATATTGAGTATTCTTTGTTTATCAACAATAGCAATTATTATCTTGTTTAATACTTCTAAATCTCGTTTACCATCAAACATATTCTGAATTTTATCCAGATTACACTCTTTAAACTCCATCTTATTTTCCTGTGGTTTCTTCAACAGCTTGTTTTTTTTTTTTTTCAATTTGTAAGGTTTTTAATTCTTGCAAGAGAAATGAGATGTTGTTTCTAGAGTTTTGAAATGGGTATTTATGTTGAAAAGATACACTCTTATCTAGATCAATCCTACTACCTCTATGTCTAACTTCATTAATTAAGGACGGATGTATTAAAAATAATTATTTTTTGATTTCCTTAGTCTCAGCCTTAATATTCTCTATTTTAATTTTTAACTCCAAAACTATATCAGTATATAATTTAATTTTGGAGGTACAGATGTAAATTCTTTAGGAGTGTGCACAATATGAGGAAACTTTAAAACATGACAAACATATGATGATTCAAACATTAATTACACTAATTATAAGTATTAATTGTAACTAATTGTAATTATTAATATGAAAACCTATACTCTAATACCAGATAAAATAACTCTCTTAATAGTTTTAAGATGTAATACAATATAATAATGCATACAATACTATGGATACAATTAACACAATATTGGGATCAAACATGAAAATTTAAAAAGTGAAGGGCAGAAAATTTTAATATAAATATTGACTAAGGTCGTTCTAATAGCTTACACAAAATGTTAAGATATCTGGTTGGAAGTGAGTTTTCATAATTGAGGGATCTTATAGTAGTTGCACTAACATTTAAGGAACAATTTTATACTTTATCCCAAATACTAATGAACTTTATTTAAAAATGTCATTAAGACGATGATATTTTTTAATTTTTTTGAGATTAAGTGGTGTTTTTTATTATTTTTAAGTAAGTTCATAGGTATTTTTAATTGGAAAAAAGTTAAATGACATTTTTAAATATTTGAAAAGGTATAGTGGTATTTTCAAGTAAGAACTCGATAGAGTTAAGCCAAGTCATAGCCTTGAAACTATATTTTGTGAGCTAGAGGCAATCATGTCTTACTCGGTATATTAAAATTGAATCGGAACCGATCAAACGATTCACGCTATTTGGTTAGTAGTCTAATAATTGATTGCTTGCTACTTGAGTTGAGGCATTTGGTCGTGTACAATTGTTATTTGGTTAATAGTTTAATTATTAATTGCTTGCTACTTGAGTTGAAGCAATGTTATGTACTGAACTTGAGTTAATTATAACTTGTTAAATTGTTGCGATTACATTTTGTACGGCTTTGAAAATTCGACGAGATACTCTATAACCGGAACTAGACCCCGCACTTCAAATTTAGTTTCCTATAATTGATTCACCTATCAAACAAACTTTGGTTCACGTATCTAAAATTAAGTAGTTGTTCAAATAGGTTCAAGTTTCCAGTTTCAAGAGATGGCAAAATTGCTCACCCTTATTGTCGGCTAAGCTTAGCTCAACACGCAAACTTATTGAGCCTGTAAATTTTGGCTCAAAGCTTGACTCGCATAAGCACCACGAATCCATATTTTGTGTGTTCTCATCAATTCTTGTTACAAATTAAAAATAACTAAGATTAAAGAATACTAATAAAAAAGGAATTAACTTTAAGTGTATGATAGATAAAAAGGAATTGATTGATGAAGTAGGTTATTAATAAAATAATAGTTTGGTTTTAAAAATTCCATCATATGTCAAGCATAATAAGGTCCCGCCTTCTACTCTTGCTCCGAAAACTTATTTAAAATTAAAACAATTAATTTAGAATTCGAATTAAATAACCCAAACTCATATTTGATTCGACATTCTAAATAGACTCACTTATCCCAAAATTTCCAATAAATTGCTTCTTTTTGATGATGAGCTCATTAGACCAAGCATAAGTTTGTTGAAGTAAACCCCTTCTTTTTGTATGATCATATGGTCATATCCTACAAAATAATAGGACAATGAGTGTGTAAGGTGACGTCTTAATTTTTTAAAAACAACTTTCATTCTAATATCATACTCTATAATATAATAAATCTAAGTCAATTTCAGATATAAACACCCATTAAAAAAATTCAAAAGTTAGAGGTATATAAGTGAGACAAGATTTGCTAGAATTATTTTACCATGGATTGAACAATAATATATATTAGGTCTGCTTTAATTATTTCTTCACTTCGTTAGTTTGTGGTCTTGAAGAACTTCGCGAGTGACAAATGGTATCGGAGTCAAAGGTTAGGCCAAGCTATGGCTAGTGGGAAAATCGTAGCCTAGCGCCTTCTAAGAGGCGTGACAGGAGCGGACTTGTGATCGTATATATTGCCTTGTTACACAGTGGAAGGGACATATTTAGAACAAGCGGGTTGCTTCTATGGAGAAAGATGTGTCGATTAGACATATAACATGATAGAAAGACAAGGACAGCGGGTTGCTTATAAGCTTTACTAATAGATAAAAGGTGGCAAGCTTTAGATAGTAGGAACAAGGTCACCAAACTTAAAACAAGACCGTAAGCAGTGATTCAAGAAGATGAATCAAGCGAAACAAATAAGAAGGCATTCGTTGGCACCGAAAATGCTAAAGATTGAAGATTTTTAGGATATGGAGTGACTTGTCGAACTATGTACGAGAGGCGTCGGTGAATACAGTTGCCATCTATCTTGATGGTTTCGCCAAGTTTTAGTAGCGGACCAAAACACGTAAAAAACATAGCACGTGAAGCGCAATTAAGTCCATTTTGGGGATCAAGCAAAATCAATTTATTTCCTTTACTTTTTTTAGAATAATGGATGAATTTCATTAATTAAAGGTCATACGACATCTATAATAAAGTTCAAACTCAAACAAATTCATAACTAAAATAACAAAATAAATATTTCGATTGAAAAAACTAATTGAAACTCTTCCGAACGCTCCTCTCCTACTTAATCACTGTTTCATCTTACAACCTTTAACGAGGAGATCCACAAATCTTGTATAGTATTTTTGTCGAATAGATTTATTTGTAATAGTCTAAATTTGAAGAATTGATACTCGTTGTAGACCGATCCGACAATCAATCAACAATTCACCCACGTACAACCATAATACCATGAAAAGAAATTGATAAAATCGCTCCAAAAGCGAGAGATAATACCACTCATTTAAAGAAGGTATGAAGAGACTCTTACAAATAGAGAGAGAATAATTATTTATAGATAAAATATTAGGTAAAACATAAAAAATAAAATAAAATTGGGGCTTACCATTGACAAAATGCCTATGACAGCCTCTAAGGAAAGAAAAAGTTAGGGTTTTCTAGAGAGAAGGGGAGTGAAGAGGAGCATGAGGCAACTAAGGTTTATGTGATTAGTATCATAATTAGAGTTGTTATTTCCTTTACTTCAAATAAGGGAAAAAGAATGTTTTTTAAAACTTTTTTTTCTCAATTTTTTTCTTTAAAATTTTTCTTTCCAGATTACTTTATAAAATTAAATAGAATCTTAAAGTCTGATGTTAGGCTTAGGCAACTCTGGAGAATGATCTGCACGAACATGTTTCATTTGGAAGGAAATAGCTTGACTTTGTAATATAGTCCGTCATTTTATTAAGGATGCAATTATAGTAGTTGTTAGTATAATACAACCATCATAATTAAATAAATTTGAACCATATATATGTATATGTAGATCTTAACCGTTTATATTTTTACTTTTTAATAAATTAATAATTAGGTGACATAAATCACAAATTATTTGTATCCATCATTATTTTAAGGATTGTTTGACTTCTTCCTATTCATCAACGGAAGTAATTAAGCCACCCTTCTTCTTTCCCATTAGTGGTTGCAACTGTCTCAGTTCCCTTGTTCATTGTTTCCGGCCAACCCCATGGCTTCATGAATTTCTTGCAATATACTTCATGCCTTCATACGAGAAGCCCCTCCATTTATTTCGATCCTAGAGATCTCGCCACTCTCATGCTCTTTTTCAACCCGTCATCCATTCCGGTGAAAATCTCCATATTTTTCGATGAATCGCCTTGCAACATTTTCCCGCCAAGAAGCGCCTCCGCCCTCCTAGATTGCATCTGTAATGCATCTAGCCCTACAACCTACACTGACCCACAAAATTCCTCGTCAATTGCGAACGCCTCGAAGTAGACGGTAGGGTATTGCTCACTGTAAGAAGTGGAGGGGTCCGCTACCAAAGTCGATGACGGCGAAAACATCACCGAAGGGGGAGAGAGAGAGGTAAATCGAGATGCTTGAACATTCACTTTTATAGGAGTGGGATGCAAGATCTTCGGTAACGTGAACGTCGTCAGGGTGAAAATTTTGACTTTATAATATAGAAGCTTTGTTTTCGTCGGAAAATATGGAGGTTTAGGTTGGATACTATGGTAGTTTGGGGATAAGGTTGGCTAGCAATTATGGATAGGCATCGAGGATGATTAATATATTGAAGAAAAAAAGGATTCCTTGAAAATTGTTTTTCCTTCAAGAGGGTTTTAATTGAGAATACCAAACATATTCGCTTTAATTATTGTTCATTAGATTAATAATATTTTTTGAGGTTTGAAACCTAATTTATAACTTAATTAAAAGCAAGAAAAAAATTAATGGTGGTGATGTAACAAAATACATGTACGGTAATTATTAACTTTATTATGGTAATTGTCGTGGTTGTCTTATAGTGACAATCATTATAACTTTTTGCTTTTATTAATGGTTTTGATCCACTCATTCCAATCACAGAGTTAAAAGAGAATCACCTTCTATTAAAATTGTCAATTAAGAGTTCTTAATTTGGGAAAGTACTATTTTGCCTAACCAATCAAGCATATTCCCATGTGAAGTTCAAATCAACTCATGATCTGCATATTGTGAAGTTCAAATCAACTCATGACCATATGCGATTCACACTACTTATACAATAAAACGGGTTTGTGGATTAAGCGATTCAACATAATTTGGGAGAAATTTTTTTTTTTTTTTTATCATTTCTCAATACAAAGGGTAGTAAAATTTCAGTATTTATCAAAACAATATATAACATATTCTGAGTATTTAATCATAAACTTAATTTTTTGTTAAATTAGTTCTTATATACTATCGGACTTTTCTAAGAGAGATTTTTAAGTTCAAATCTCGGTTACTCCACATTGAATTATTGTACAAGGTAATAAAGAACCTTTGCAACATCCACATTTCATACTTAAAAGGGTATTCATATGAGAGTCATGTTAGAATATAACCTATCATGGACTTTCAACTATCGGTTTTAGTTTTTAATTAAGTTGGTTCTTGTATAATGATTAATAGCAGCTTGTAGTTTTTGTTTAGCCTCTTATAAAAAATCTAGCCTTCATATGTTCTAGTAAGCTATCATCAGTCATAATTGCTCATGGTAAATCTCATTTTTCATAATTATTAGAGTTAGGGGTGAGCATGTCTAACATGTACACTGTTGAATCGAAACCGACCAAATTGTTCGGGTTTCATAACTGGAATAGGTCAAAAGGTTCAAGGTTCGGTTCCTAAAAATTTAGAACATGTCAAAAGGTTCGAGTTCGGTTCGTAAAAATTTGGAACCGGTTCATAGTTTTAGGTCCGATTCTTAAAATCGAACTAATCATTAAGACATGTTTAATACTCGAAACTTGGAATTATGGATACCCGGAACCTTTAACAAAAATTGAGGGCTTAAGGTTATATGTTTATGATCTTTTATGAAATGAAACCAACCAAAATTATAAAAATATTCTAATTAACAAATATAATTGTAATTAAATGGCTACGTTATTTTTGAATTTGAATTTATTAGTTAATTAATTTGAGACATTTGGTTATGTATAATTATTATTTAGTTAATATTTTGAATTATCGTTTGCTTGCTCCTTGAGTTGAAGCAACATTGTGTATTAAACTTGAGTTAAATATTACTATTTGAGTTATTTTTTAAAAAATTTTAAAACACTTTGAAAGCTTTGATAGGATACTTTAGAACCGGAACTAGACCCTATGATCTAGGTTCAAGTTTAAATTCCTAAAATTCAGGAATTGGTCAAACAAGTTCATGTTCGGATTCTCAAATTTAGGAGGTATTTAAAATTACTCACCCATAATGAGAGTTTTATTTAGTTATAAGGTAGTCTCAAGTTGCCTTATATCTCTTACATTCGTACTAATAAATTTTATGTTAGTGTGAATTTATTTTTCGCAAAGTTGTTTATCTTCTTCAATTTCGGTGTGAGTTTGTTGGTTCACCATGCTAGTGCAATTTGTCATATATTAGAATGTGCTTTTTTTACACGGAGGAAGTGATATTTTTTTCACGCGAAAGACGATTAGATGATATTATATTAAATTTATTTATTTTAATTATTGAATGAGTTCAGAGAATTTTATGTGATTCTATTATATGTCAATCTTCCTTTTGTTTACGGAGGAAAACGGGTGTGATGATGAGGATGACGATTCGAGAGAGAGAGGATTTCTGTGAGGGCCTGGCTTGATCGAATGGATTCCACGTGACAACTACTTACGTTGCGAAAGGCGATGCCACGGGGGTGGATCCTGGAGAACGCTACTCCGACGCTCAAGTTAGTATGTTGAAGTAAGTGAGCGAATCGAAGAAAATCTTCCTCGATGTGCCCAAAGGGGAATTTATTGGGATTTGGGATTTGCTTACCGGAGTAAGGCTTTTTGAGTATTTATAGAGGAATTTACTTGGGATATAGTAGTAATTTACCATAGTGATGATGGAAACCCTAACCCTAGTGGACTTTTGGGCCTTACCAGGCTTGCCGAGAGTGGGTTTGGGTTTGTACCTCTATTGTCCGACTGATTAAGCACAACCGGCTAGTGATGTGGCAGGTGAGACGGAACTGTTCGGGAAATATCCGAATCACCTTTAAAATACAATCTATCGTGTCAAAGATGTGCATACTTAATGAAGTTATATCGAGCAATTGCAGTACTGTATCATGTAATCCAAAATTTAGCCAAAACGTACGGTGACAATCCTTGTGAATTGGATTGCTTTTCAGCTCATGCATTCTATCCAACCGGATAGCATTTTTTTCTTTGCTAGCTAATGAACAAGACGATGCTTTTTTTGTTCAACCTAGGATTTTTTTTTCTTTTTACTTGTATGGCTAGTAGTGTTTAAAGAGGGTCCAAAGTACCGGTTAAAATTGTAGGGTCTTACTCTAATAAAGAGGAGACACAAGTTCGAATCATCGAAAGAACACTTATTACTTAAGAGAACTTTTACCTTGGACCCAAAAGAAATTGTACGATCGGAAAGGGGGGTCAGCACTTAGCTGTTGGGCTAGAAAATTTGGCTCATATATTTTGTAATTTCTATATCTCCGAGCTGGGCAAAAAAAGTTTACGTCGTTATTTTTTTTTGTTATTTTTTGTTAAAATTAAATACTTGAGTGAAAATTTATTATTTAATTTTTGAAAAAATATAAAATTAATTATGTCAACTAAAGAAAATAAATAATAAAATTTTATGAGTAATAAAATTTATGAACATTTTATTTAATTTCGTTATCATAAAGTCAATTGTTCAATTTTTCTGAAAATTTACAAATTATTTTTATATAGCTTATGAGTAAGTAAGACTGTATCTATGAACTTTTATCATCTCGCGGATGATTTTAAAGCGAAGCACGCAATACTTTCCTTAAAACTTTGGGATCTACGAATGGAGGATCTACGAAGTAGTTTTAGGATATGATAAAATCGAGTTATCTGTGGAGAAGTTGTAAAATATGAAAGAAAAATTTGGTTTTCTCTCTACCGTATTCTCTCTTGACAAAAATTTTGACATCTTAATAAAAGATCTTTATCTCCTTATCCAAAATATTGCATATTGGAGGACACTTATAGACTATACAGGGTGGTTAAGGGCATACCTATTCAAATGGTTTAACCACCCTTTTAGTCTATATTATTATTTCCTTTATATTTTGAAAATAGTTTAAACAATCCCCCACCATTTCCACAATTTCTTTTAAAAAGTATATAGTAAATATTATCAGAGATAAACATTCAATTTTTTTATTATTTGGAGAATCCCAGCTCATTAAACACCCTTTCTCTTTATTTATAATGATAATAATTGACACCATTAACATTATAATCCTTATTTATAATGATAATGACGTGGATGATGATGATAACAATTAAGTTAGTAATCATCTAATTATTGAACATAACTCATAGTGTAATTTTAACGAATAAGTTTAAAACAAGTTCATAATAAGTTTAGGAAATAAATTTAAAAGAAGTGTAGAATAACTTCAACAAATAAATTCAAAGAAGTTCACTTTATAATAATAAGTTAACTTAAAATTAGGGATGACAATTGGTCGGGTCCGAATCGGGGTTGAAGTGGACTTATACCCGTTTAATTTTTTTGAATTTGAACCCGGATCCGTTGGGTTTGTAAAACATTGACTCATATTCGGACCCATTAAGCCTACATGTCCATGGATCCTAAATGGGTCCATAAAATTTCAAACTAAAATTGCTAAGAAGCAACATATTTTTTTTCATTCTTATGCTCCATTTAATATTATTACACATTTGTAGGTAACACAAATTTCTTACTTTTCACACATGCATTTAGGTAACCTATAAATTGACAAATTAAAACAAATATTCAAAAATTAAACAAATTAAACAAATTTGAAAAAATGTGAGAGTAAGTGTTTGAGAGTTATGCATGATGATTGATAATGAGTGTACAAGGCAAGAGTGATTGAATTGTTCAAAAAAATTAGGGCAAGTCAAGTTTAAATCATATTTTTTTTTAAAAATAAATAAATAATCGGGTCCATAGGTAAGGTATGTGTCTCAAATTTTAGACCCGGATCCAACCCACATCCATCGGGTCCAAAATTTTCAAACTCGGACCAACTAATTCAGGTCGGATCCGACAAGTTTAAATCGGGTACGGAATCCACTGTTATCCCTAGTTAAAATAAACTCGAACAAAACATGTCTTACTCTTATTTACTCTTCTTACTCTCCTCTCAAACAAATCACTAGAGTCATATATTTAACTTGTAGGTATGTAATTAGGAATCATTATTACTAATCAAGTGACCTAATAAAAGAAAAAAACCGTAAGGTAGGAACTCTAGGCAGGAACTAGGCAAATTAAGGATCAAATCTCATTAACTTATTGTTTGATTTGTTTGATATTTATTTTGTGCTCCTTATTATTATTTTTATTGGGATTGGAATTTGTGAAAATTTAAACACTAAATTTTTTACTCTTTATTAAGATAATTTTAACTAGTTAAAATAAGACGTACCGAAGACTAGGTCAATCTCTATCTTCCCACACTCTCATCCCAAGTTCGAGTCTAGGAGGGAGTAATTTCTCCAACTTTAGCATGGTTATAAAATTACTTGTGGTGGGTTTGATTCGTGAGCTTTGGTATCCGTTTTCTTATCTTATAAAGGTCACTAGAATAACCATAAGATAGCGGCAAGTATGCTACACCCACTTACTAAAAAAAGGCTATCAAAACAGGACCAAAAAGTTTTAGTACCGTGGGTTTAAAATTGTGACAAAGAACAATATACGCTAAATAATTTTTTCAGAAACAAGAAACAAGAAACAAGAAATGCATGAATCATGCTAAATTACATAGATTTTAGGGGAAGAGAGAGAGAGAGAGCTCGGTGGGGGTAATAATTCAAGGTCGACTTGGCTCCAAAAACAGCCAATAAATAAATTAATAAAAATAAAAATGCAATTTAAATATAATAGGACGCTTGGTCGGTGATAGGAGAAAAGTAGAAAACTGACAGAAAAAAATTATTTAAAATTTTTTAAATAGTACACATGAAAAAATAGTGCATGGAAATTCCAAAATATATAGAGAATACTTTCAAGATTCATGAGAAACCACTTGTTGTAGAGTTGACAAACTTTGGTCTAATTGATTACCCAAATTTATTCCATTAAAAAATTGGGCAAAGTCATAAATTGTTTGTATGAATTTTTAATTCGAAATAAATTTCTTTTTAGTTAACTTTTATTGCTAGATCTAATTTCTCCAAACCATAAAAAGTACATTTTCAACAAATTTATTTTGTCTAAATTACAGAAAATGTATGATCCAATCTAGGAAAGTGTTTTTTTTTTTTTTTGATAGACAATATAGGAAAGTTGGATAAAGTAATAAATTTTTAGTCTAAATTTTAAATTTAAATACAAATCACTTTTCATCTCCATTATTCTATCCAAAGTTAATCCAAATTTAGATTTATTTGACTTCTTCTAATCATAAAACATTATATAGGGCTCGTTCGACTTTACAAGAAAAACAAAATTTATTGATGTTTTATGTTCATTTCTGCACTTTTATGTTTAGTTTATGTTCTATCTATTTATATATTTATGTTCATTTATATTTATTTATGTTAGTTTATATTCGTTTATGTTCGTTTACGCTTTTTATGTTAGTTTATATTCGTTTATGTTCGTTTCGCTTTTTATGTTCGTTGATGTTCGTCTATGTTAGTTTACGTGTATATTTACGTTTATGTGCGTTTTGTATGTAAGTTCGAACAGGCCCATAGTGAACAAAGTACTTCAATTTTATATGTACACCAATATTTATAATAACTTTCAACTCATTTCGGATATAATAGTTATAACATGACTATTAATCATTCTAGCTCATTTAAGCTTTTTACATCTTATTTAAGCTCATTTTACGGTACCTATAACAACCAACTATTTTAGCTTGTTTCATCTATCAAAGTTATAGTAGCTAATCATTTCAACTTATTTAAGTTATAAGAACCGATTTTAACAGACTATTTTGAACGTACCCTTAATGTGAATCGATTCTTTTTCAATTTAGAAGAGGCATAAAAAATAATATAATATAATTATAATATTAATAATAAAAAAATCGAATATGAAATTTAATATAGCCAATACTTCAGTTTTAACCACTAAATTAAGGCCCCTATTCCATTTAACTATAAGGATATAAGGAGTTGGAAGGAAGCTGTAAGTAAAGCTGTAAGGAGTTGTAAAAGATGTACAT
Organism: Talinum fruticosum; assembly: GCA_021018815.1. Classification (NCBI taxonomy): domain Eukaryota; kingdom Viridiplantae; phylum Streptophyta; class Magnoliopsida; order Caryophyllales; family Talinaceae; genus Talinum; species Talinum fruticosum. The sequence goes on along the minus strand of JAITYX010000030.1, from coordinate 7,051,272 downwards.
TTGTTATAAGAAACTGTAGCGAGATGTAAGATAATTGTAAAGTTAATTATAAAAAGTTGTAAAGTAGTATAAGGAGTTGTAAGAAAATATAAAGAAGCTGTAAACGATTGTAAGGAGCGATTGTAAGAAAGTGTAAAGGAGATATAAGTATTCGTAAGAAACTGTAAAAAATTTATAAAATTATAAATTAAAAATTAATAAAATAGGGTCTAAACCTAATCCGTAGAATCTAAAATTTTTTTGTGAGAGTTTGGAGGGTAATGGTGTAGCCGGAGTGATGGTGCCAGCTGCAAGATAAGGTATAGATAGGTGTCTATTCTCTGCTAAGTCATCTAATTAATAATTGTTATGGAGGCATCACATCAACCACCCTGCTTCTTCTTTCTTTTTATAATCACAATAATAATACTAACAAATAATAATTTCATTTTGTCTTGATTTAGTGAAGTAACGTATCACAAACACCCAAAACCAATTATCAATTCTAAAGCAACGTAATCCTTATCTGACTCCTTGTAATCTTGATAGCTACTGCTCACTTTTTTTTTTTCAAATTATTAAATTTTAATATTTTAAATTTTACGTTATTTTATTTATAATATCTCGAATTATTAATTGATCCCATAACATTCTCGTTTTAACACCACTATTTTTTTAATCTTTTGTACTTTAAAAAATTGAGCCTATTTAAAAATCTCTTTTTTTTTTTAATGAAAATGTGTTAATAAGATGTCAAGATTAACGTATATCTTGGATGATATTATTTTATAGAAACTTACTATAAGATGTAATGTTTTCTATAGTATAACATATTAATTATGTTAAAATAATTCGTTAATTATGAAATAGGCGCATATAAAAAACATCTTATTGTAAAATAGGAAATATGTTTGAGCCTAGCTAGTATATGTTGGTTGTAAGGTTTTTAACCAGTAGAGCTCATAATTTTCATCAGTGCCAAGTCCTGGTTTTCCCTATTTATAATTTTAATTAATTATTTATTTATTTTATTCTAATCTTATTCTAAAGCTGTAATTGTCTCCTATAGCGAGAGTTTTAATTATTTATTGTACTATATTATAATATAATTACTATTTTGAGTCATATTATTATTATTATTATAATATAATTACTATTTTGAGTCATATGTTTAAGGTGGGGAAATATTTCGATATGTGGAGACTCTAGTAGGCCTTATCTTGTTAAATATATCTTATCAGTTGTCGTATGAGTATAATTGATTCACTATGTAAGTGAAAAAGAAAAATCTAAATTTATATTTTATAAAATAATTATTAGGTAAGAATTAATCTTATTATTTTTAAAATTCTAACTTATATTATTAGAAAAGATCTTATTATAATTCGATATATTGTTTATCTATAAAATAACGGTAGATTTAAATATATATAATTGTCTAACCATATTTTCTTTAATTTTTTGTTGAATAATAGGGGTAATTGAATGAAAATTGATTCTTGTATATGTTTCTAGAGTATTTTTTTATATTTTTTAAAAAAGTTGGTTAGCAACAATTTTTGAGTAGTTTCACCTCATCTAAAAGATGGAAATGTTCCACAATTGACTCCTTATATTCACCTAGAATTATTCAGAGTTATAATTTAAATTAATAAATTTCTCAAAGTAATATATTAATCATTTCAAAGTATTAAAAAATACCGTTAAAATGGATAATATCACTATCTCTTAATGCAATGATATCACATATAAAATACTATATTATGTTATTTCTAATGATAATGATGATGCTATATAAATATTTTTTAATAAAATGAAATGTTTAATTCAAAATTATTAATATATGTGGCCTCTCTTTTTCTCCATAGATTCTGTGGGTGATTTTTTTTTTTTGAAAATAGAAAATTGACCCTAGTGTTATCCTGACTCATGAGAGCTCAAAGGAGTTTGAGTGCCAAAACCTAAGTTTACTGGACACATATAAACCAAGTGATTCTTAATTTATTACAAGTAAACAAAGACCTAAAAGCATAAAATTTGACGAAGAATATATGGATAATATATATATATATATTATCCATAAAAAACTTAGTAAAGAATATAATTGCCCTGTAACACTTTGTATTAACCTAATAAAAAGATAAAATTAACAAAGACAATTGAAATTAGGTCAGATTTTTTATTTGTGTTTTAATAGTGAAGTAGGTATAAAAAGTAGTCCCAGAGCTACTGGACCATAGGCAGGCATCTAATTATAGATACCCTTTTTGTTAAATATACCCTTTTTGTTATATTTAAAAATCCTCATCCAGAATAACATTCAACTCAAAGGGAGGAGAATCAAAGAAAACAAATATTCATATCTAACCAAACTCCATAGTTAGCCAAACAATCAACAGCTCAATTGGTCTCTTAGAAGCATTGTTCCACGAGATATTAACATCCACCTTCCTCCAACTTTTTGGTGATATTATGTTATCCATCGGATTTTCGTATTAATTATTGTGTAGATACAAATTCTGGCATTACTATTAGAGTGTGCCCAAAATATACCTTGTGAATTGCTTTTTGATGACTAAATTCATTTCTTAAATTTTATCTCTCTCAATTGCTTTCATTTCATCTATTCTCTCTTAATGGGTGGCTACCTGAGATCTTTTTCTCTGAATCTTTGCTTACGTTGCTCGAGTGCCTCTCATTCTCTCTTCCTACATGTTGTTTCTATCCATATTGGAGGTTGTTGTCATAACTAAAGTACCAATTTATGATTATTGTTTGGCTTTCATTGAGTTTTATTTAAATTTTACAAAAGGGTTGAAACACTTATTTGAATTTTTTTTTCAGAAAAGTGAGTTATTTACTAATTTAATAAAAATGATTGAAACCTTCATTTGAATTGTGAGGAGGATTTGAATTACCCTTTAAATTTTAGTCTCGAGGAAAGTTTTGGTTGTTGTCCAATTCATCTTCCTATGTCGAGGACAGACATACGATATAAGCCAACAACCCAAGCATATCTATTGTGTGAATCCAACAACAAGAAAGGTTTTGAGGTTAATTTTAGGGGAGAAATCTCTGGCAATGATTTGAACAAAGATATATTCTTTCATCAACTACTGAACTCAAACTTCACTTTGGCATATACCTATATGTTATTCTTCAAGCCATCAATTAATTAAGTATGGGTAATCATAATGTTGGCTCGTCCATTCTTAAGGACAATATTTTTGAGGAAAATATTTTCTGCGGTTTACATACTTACATTCACCCATAATTTATAACATTTAATCTCGTTAACTGTCTTTAGTTTAATATATAATTCTTTTGAAAAAACTTTTCTGATCTTCAGTGATTTACTTAATGCCTAATTGTATGTGCTTAGCATAGAAAAATGTCTAATATCAAATGTATGTAATGTTGTACAAGTTAGGTTATGAAAATCAAGAGACTAGACTTAAATATGAAGTTTGTCACATAAGGAGGGCCTGGATTGAAGTTTTTGGGAGTACTACTGAATACCATATGCTTGGATTTGAGATAAAATAGTACAATTTGGGGCGAGCTTGAATGATCTTGATTCCTTTGAACCCATGAAAATTTTGATTATTATTGTTTGAAGTAATGTAATTGAAGGAATTGATCCTTTCCTTTATTGACTTTTGTCAAAGTGTGAAATATTGAAAACATAGTTGTTAGAGATAATTAATCGCCGATATAATTTTTTTAATCACAATGTAAAGTTAGATTTAATTGTATGATATATTTTACGCCAAATTTGTCATGTAAAATCGCATCGCAGAGGTCTCAAATATCTACCTTAATTTATAAGAAAGTGTCCGTTTGAATAATTGCATAAAGTTTGTTGGATTATTGCTAAGTATTAGGATCAAATATTACGTAAATCATCTTTTATACCTTTTAGCAAAAAGAAGGAGAAAAATATAAATCGAACTAATTATATTAAAAATTAGAATATACTAAGAGAAGATAATTACACTATCATATCTAAAATATTTGCACAATTGAAAAAGACACAAAAATCAATGTAGTATATGAATATAAATCCAAAATTTTGAATATTCTCTTACACAACCTTTTATTTGAAATCCTTTGTTTAGCACAAATCAGTATTCTACAAAAAGACAGAAAGAAAAAGGAAAAAGGAGGAGGAAGCAACGGATGATATTGCTTAGTGAGCCAGTATTCCAACACACCCAATTCCAAGTTGAGGGACCTAATCCCCTATTTTTGTCATTATCACCCCTCACACTTGATATTAATAATCATTGGTTCAATAATAATAATAATATGACTTGGACAAAAATTATTTTGTTCACTTTTACATCAAATTTATTTCAGAGTAGTTCATATTTGAATATATAAAGTTGTCTTATAAAAGTTTACCACTTTGAAAGAAATGTTTAAATTTGGAGAATTGGACCCCAATAATACAAAGTTTGGAGCGTTGGACGCCATTAATTTCAATTGGAGAATTGGACGCCGACACTCATAACTTTAGACTTATTTATATTTTTTACACCACTACCGAGTTAAACTAGATTGTTGAATGACATGGATGGCGATGCTTCTACACGAGGATAATAATTAAAAAAATTATTTATTTTTTGAATGACAATCCAACAAAAATGGTTAAAAAATGCAAGTTAAACCTAATATCTTTACCCCTAGAAGAGAGAAAATATAGCACGAGGGGGCAAAGACATTAGGTTTATCTTGTAGTTTTTTACCATGTTTGCTGAATTATCATCCAAAAAATAAATAAAACTTATTATTATTATTATTGTTGTTGTTGTTGTTGTTCACATATTATAACACCGTCGTTCACATCATTCAATAGCCAAGTTTAACTCAATGGGTTGTGCAAGAAATGTAAATAGGTTTAAAGTTGAAGGTATTGACATCCAATTCTCCAGTTGGAATTAATGGTGTCCACCACCCTCAAATTTTATATTAATAGTGTCCAAATTCCCTTAAACTTAATTTGGTTCAATTTAAATCCTTGTTCAAATTTTGAGATGTTGGTTTGTATACGTACATAATTTATTAGGTTCAAATTTTGATTAGTTTTAAAGGTGTAACATATTTATGAGCGAATTTATATTGGACTTTATGACAACTGTATATATACTAATAACTGAAAGAATTGTTTAGATTTTTATATAAAAAATATTTCAAAATTTTAATATGAATACTAATTAAAACTAATTAAAAATATTTATTGAATTCTATAAAATTAAAAAGTAAGTTTGATTTCACAAAATTTCTAGGCTCGAATGATCCTAATAAGATCACAAAATTAAAAAATGATGATGCGTATAATTGAATAATTGACCATAAATACCATATATATTATGATCCCACAAAATAAAATAATATTAAAAATAATGTGAATCCTGCCATGAAATTCGGGGCTTTCTGTGTCCTGCAGTATAAGTTAGAGGAATCATCCACAAGTGATGAACAGAACAACAAAATCAATCCGTGTCATTCATCTGGTCTGGAGTGAGTGAGGAGAGAGAAACCCCCAAGAGAGCCCTTCATTCACTCTCCATCTCTCTCTCTCTCTCTCTCTCTCTCATCTTGAAAAGATTTGTTAATGGTGTTGATTTGACTAAACCCAGCAAGAAACCAAATCCCTCTTTCTCTGTTGAGTGTATAATGGAATTTGCCCTTTCATCATTATCATCACCATCTTCTTCTTCTTCTTCCTCTTCCTCTTTTGTTTCTCTCTCTTCCTTATCTTCATCATTCTCTTATGCTTCTCATGATTCCTTCAATGGTGGAGCTGATTTTTCATCTGGGTTTTTCTCTGAGACCTTCAATTGTTGTTACTTGAAGCATACTTTCTCTGATTCTGCTTCTATCGCCCCCATTTCCATGCTTTCTGGAAAAGACGCTTGATCTTTCCCCTTTTCCTCCTTCTCTCTCTCTCTCCTTTCTCCCTTTTCCGTTTCTCCGACTCGGAATTTGACGGCTAATTGCGGCGATTTTTGTTTCTAATTTTAGCTTCTGGATTGGGAATTAGTAGTTAAATTGGGAATTTTTGTAGTCGAAGAAAGAGAGTAGAAATGGTGCTGTGTGCTTCTTTGCCGTTGTTTAGTCTACCATTGGTGAACAGGAGTTCCTTAGTTCACAGCGGAGCCACGGCTGCGATTTCTTTGGGGACTTCGTCAAGCGATTTGTTTCTCAGGTAATCAGCTGTATAATTCCCCAATTTTTCAAATTGATTATTGCCATTCTTTCTGTTTCTTGTCTGAATAATTATTTTGTTACTAGTAGCTAATTGATGCAATTTGCTCTGAGTTGGTCGATGATTCGTGTTCTGTTTTGTTTGTTTCTTCTGCTTAATTGTTGATGAACTGAAATAAGATTTGTCTCTTAAGGAAAGATATGGGATTATAGGAGAATCACTTAAACTTTTTTTTTTTCCCCTGTCCTGATTCTGTGCTTTTTTAAATATTCAAGGCGGGGACCCTGTCCCCAAAAAAAAAAGGGTGCAAAGAGAAAGTTTAGGGTATTTTTTTATTATTTTTGGAGGTGGGGGAGGGCTGGCATGGAAATGAAAGGGATGACTGTATCTATGAAGTAGAATATAGATAATGGTCTGCAAGAATTATTGGATGAGGGCATTGGTAACTCAGTTATATTCACTCAAAATTGAGTTCTTTGTTTGTACTGTTTTCATGGTGGATCTGTAATAAGTGGTTGATCACCATCCTTTTCCATGTGTATAAGATCAGATTCCGATATTCATTAAAGGGTGGCTGTAGAAGAAATGAAAATGAGATAATTGTGTGAAGGTTATCCGCCTTACCATGTGCTGGTAAGATACCTTTGGAAACTTATAAAAAGTTTCGTGATGGTATGGTTCAGAAAGCGTAGTGGGAAGAAAAGTATTGGTCATACAATATGGACTTGTGATGATGTGATGATTGAAAAGATCGTTTTAAGATAGGGTGTAGTTATCCAAATTTGTAATGCAACTATTAATAGGAGCAGGGTAGTTCTAGTTTCTGAGTCTTTTAGTTGTACTGACTTTGTGGCTACTCTAGTTGATGTATGTAAAGTGTGTGTGTAGGATGATTTGTTTTAAGAACTTAAAATTATGGTCAATTAGGTGCTTTGATGATAAGGCCGGCTATCTTTCCGATGTAAATGGGATGACGAAATCATTCTTGAATTCACGGATGATGGCAACTGTCTGGCATGACAAGAAGAGGAGTAGTACCAATTCTCCTACTCCTATTGCTGCTTCAGCTTCTCCACTTTTCAGTGGTCAAGTGAAGAAGGATTCTTGTGGCTCTAACTTTTACCAGGATGTATGTCTCTCTCTCTTTGGCCGCTTGACTTTATGGATTCCAACTTTGATATTGTCATACAATCATTTGTCGATGTCTATTTTCCTGCTTAATTGCTTTTCTTTGTGTAATGTTGCTGTTATGTGTTCTACATTAAGGATATTTGACTGAATTATTTCCGCCTTTCAATTGATGTGGTTTTATTCCCTGCCCCCATTGCACTATTTTTTATGTCGTCTTGTTTTCTCTTCATCTGGAGTTCTCGAGGAACATATGTGACATAATTTAAGTTGATCATATCATACTCTGGTGGTCAGTTTCTTGAATTATTTATGCTGCTTGTCTTAGAAATTCAAGTTTTTCCATGGACAGGCAGCTCTGGAGTGCCTATTGCGAGAAGGCTGGTATGCAGGATGTGGGTTATAAGACGACTAGAGAGTAGTGATGATTAAAATCTCTCTTTACCATAGTGGCTGAGTTGATGTTACTGTGTCTGACTTGTAAATGAAATTTAAGAAATGTAGCACGTATGTTTAACATCTTTTCTAATGGAAGATTTTTCTCATTTCAAATGTATGGTTTACATGCTTTCTAATCACAGGTTTTGCACATCTCAGCTCTTTTTAGTGCAAATTTACTGATTGCAGTTGTAATTTCCCAGGTTCTCAAGGCTGCAAGGGAGAAATTCACTCAGGAGATCTCATTTCAGTCAAAAGACAAAGACATCTCCCTTGCAAAGGTAATACTGATGAGCAACTTGGCTCAATTCCTGTTCATCCTTTGAGGTGAGATGATGATAGTATTTTAGTTTCCGTAAGTATTTCCTAGTGTTTCTGTATTTCCTAGTATTTCTGCACGTTTTATTGATTTAGAGCATTGATTTTAATTTGATGGTAACTAGCTTCTGCAATATTGCTTTCACAATTACGAATAATCTAATCTCAGTCCTTTTATTAGTGTTGTCAAACTTCTTTTTGTTCTGTCCTTTTCTTTTTCGTGACAACCATCATCTGAAGTGATATTTATGTTCTGCTTTACTTTGTCCATAACTGTTCAGGCTCTTTTGTATATTGCTGCTGAAGATGAAGCTTTTATGGCCTTGAATAGAGAGATTGATACTCGTTCACGACTGAATGAGAGGAAAGATGTTCCAACACCATCCGTTGTGCATGAGGGGGACCCCTTGGAGCATATACACCTTGCTGGAAAGAATATGTCAGAATGGTTAATTGAGTTAGAAGCTATTGCAAGAGAAGTTGAAGCAGAGCTAGTTCCGAGAGACATAGGCTGTCATTTGGTTGAAGTTATCGAGGCAGTGAACGTAGTCCTTTTTGGATTAAGAGGCTTCAAAAGATTACCAGTAGCTGTAGAACCAAAATGTTCATACCTGCATGGGGTTCTGAGTTCTGGCTATGGCAGTGGTATAGTTTTCCTCTATCAGTGTTCTTCCTTGTCTTGTTTTATTCTCGGATATCTAGCTCTAATTTACAGTTTCATTGTGGGATGCAAATGAATATCCTATCTTCCCAATTTATTACATAAAGGGAATTTGACACTAAATGTTTGACAATTTTGTGAACAGCTATATTGTTGAGCATTATATACCTAGAAGTTTGCCAGAGACTTGGTTTGACTATGCTTGGTTCTCGGGTTGGGGAGGACTTTCTGATATGGCCACAAACAGAGAACACAGAGGTGTCTTAATCTTCCTTTTTCTATTCCTTTGCTGAGTAATTGTTAAATAGATTTTCCTAAGTGTTTGCTAATTAATGGGTCAAAAACTTCTTGTCCATTTTTTATCCGGGTCAAACAGGAGCTCTTCAAGGTGACTGCTGGGCACAGTTTGTTTGCTATTGTTAACGGGAGGTGCGTGGAGGATCCAAGATCAATGGCCTCCGACCTAAACAGCAACTCTCTTTTAAGCCTGGATATTGCTAGTAACCGGGATATTATTGGGATCGCGTTGGCAAATTTGATTGTAAGCTACAATGCAACTTCTACATGTTGATAGTGCAAAAATTTTTCCCTCTTTTTCTAAACACCTTCCTCGTAGTTAAGATTAAGGTTATTAATGCAGAGGCTTCATTGGAAACGTGCTTCAAGATCAAGTCATGGATTGATGTTGACTTCAGCATTAAGGCTAGTTCACGGCGCTGGTAAAAATTTTGACAACATAGATGGCTCAAATCATCCTTTGTTGCGGCCCCAAGATTTGAGGTTTCATTACAACCCTTATTCGCTGTTATCTTGATGTCTTTATGGAATATAAATATCTTTCCGTTTTTCCTAGCTGTCTGACTGGTTCTTTTATCTTCATTGCTGTGGAAAACGAGATTCTAGCTTGGGATGATATGTAGCATATCCTAGTTTATAGATCCCATCCTTATGAAATTCTATGACAGCTACAAGCCTTGTTTTTGGTCTCTTCCTTCAGTCAGTGTGTGTGTGTGTGTGCCGGGGGATGGGGGATCTGCTTTCGACTGAATAATTATGGACTCAATAACCTAATACTCGTGGTTTTATATTTGTCATTTGATTTTTCATAGCAGTCATGTTTGATGATCAGCAATTTACTTATTAAATCTCAATGCTTGTTTGCTTCATGAATTTTGGCCTCGGAATACTGTTAGGATCGTGTCACTAGCTATATGACTCAATGGTTAATTTTTGCTAAACACTGTGTGCTACCTTAGAGTGATGATGCAGCAGTATTTCCTCTCCAAAATAAGTTATTGTTTAAATCCATGCTTTGAAAATGACACTGATGAATTGTGAATGAGAGTGTAATGAATTCTGAAAGGCGTTTGATCTTTGGGATAATGTGTAGACAAGTGACGTTGCAAACATAGTCTTGGAGTAGCGTAGTTGGGAATATGCAGAGCAACCTTATACTGCATTTTAGCTTATAGACCAACTACAAAATTATTCCACTATGCTTTAGATTAAGAAGATTTCATATTTTGCCCCTGGCCAACGATTCCTTTCAACATTCTACCTTACTGCACGAAACTACATAGGCGATATGCTTTTCTATTGGTATCAACTTAAACAAGAAGCTTATCTAACCCAGCCCTTCTGCTTCTTTTCCATATAGTAGTAGGGATTCCACAGTTTTTAAATCTAAGGTATGAAGGTACTGGCTGCTTTGTAATATTGCAGTCCAAGGCTAAGGTTGCTACATCGGGTCCCCTGCGGCAGGGTTTTGGATTCGATGATAATGTCTTTTCGCTTGAGATGGTGACCATATTTCTTTTCAGGCCATATTTTGGTTTTACCCCACTGATTACTTACAAAGTTGAAAGTGCACATCTCTTTTGAAGAAAACTTCATCTTGTTACTTTCTAGCTCCATTATTACATATTGTTCTGTGGTAATGCTAGTGAAAGTTATCTGCGTTCTCTATATTCTGGCCTTTTTTTTTTTAAATTTACTTCTTTTTTGAAAAGTTATTATGATCTCATATATCCTGTTGTTTGCTGTCCTTAAGCTCCATTCTTGGGATTGTACAGGTTAGCAATAATGGCTTCAGAAAGGCTGTTGATTTTGCAGCCTCACAATTGGTGTTTAAGGAGGGATCATGGCTTGATGTTGTACTACAATAGGTAATCCTTTTGGTTGAAACTCAACAAATTTCCGGAAATATGTTCTCCCCTCCCCCTCTTCCTTTGAAGCAGAAGAGTTAGTAATATAATCACTTGGGATGACAGGGAATATGGAGAGGCAGTCCAAGAGCTAAGCATTTGCATGGCCTTTGCTCCCGAGGAAGAGGCAGCTCTCTTGGAGCCGTTCGTTGAGAAACTGCACCTCCTGAAATTAGAGTCGTCCTGGAAATCTTTGGGCCATGCTGGTCAATTGACTGCTCTTTGATTTGTAAATATAGTTAATAGTTTAGAGCTTCTAGTTTCTTTGGACTCTTAATAACTAGGAACCATCAATTGTCTCTGTGCTGTATCGGGCTAATTCAACTCATTATGAATGACCATGTTAGAGGATGTATTGAATCACTCAATTTGGAGGAGTGTTTCCTCAATGGTATTCATCTTCTGTAGAATTGTCACTCTTTTTCGGCAAATAGGTCACTGGGGGGGTTTCGTTTCACTAAGTTTCTTTCGGTCTTCCGATACAGTTGCTTGGATAATGGACCCCTAGAGGCTTGCTTGACAAGTACACAAGCAGTTCTATGAACAAAATAAAGAGATGGGGATAATGGAAGTGAATAAGAAGTAGCCTTTTTCCATATTGAGTTGGATAACTTCCCAAAATGTTTTCCTTTTTAACTCTTTCGGATTCAAAATGACATTATTATGAATAAGAAGCAAATACTAAGAGAATTTAAGTCAAGTCTGGTTTGAATCAGATCAATTTAAGTACAAGTATCAAATCGAGTTGATTTTGGGTCATTTGAGCCAGGTAATCAAGTACAAGTTAGTCACCTGTGTCTTAGTAGATAGAGATGATATATTGTTTCTTTTTTTTTTTCTTTTTCCCTATTGATATTATCATCACTGAATTGTTTTATGGGAAGCCATTAATCGGATTGAGAATAAGTTTGGATCAACTCATTGACAAGCCCAACCCATTTCAATGTGTCCTTTTTTATTCATTTGTCCCAAAAAACTTCAAAAAATTTCAATTTTCTTTTAAAAAACATAAGAGAAATTCCAAAAATATTAAAATCACATCAATTTTAATTTTTTTTAATAAAAGAAAAAAATTGATCAGACTATATTTAGCCAAGTTGAAAAAGTTAGACCAACTTAGCCGACCAACTTCACGAAATCATGGGTTACTATGACTCATGGTTCCTAAGCACGACTTTGACCAGTTCACTTGCCACCTTTAGCTCTAAGGGCGTGTTCGGCAGTAGTGTTTGAGGTAGTGATTAGTGTTTTGTAGGATGTAAAACAAGTACTTATAAAAAAATGTAAGTGTTCGGCAAAGTAGTGTTTGACATAGTGAGTAGAGTTTTAGGTAGTGTCTTTGAAAAACTACTCAAAGTAACGTTTTCAAAAACATTACCTAGTGTTTTGCACATAATTTCCAAAATTATCCTTTTTATTTTCTAAAATCTTTTATCAATTATGTCCTTTTAAGTCATTTTTATACAAATCGCTACTTAAACAACTACTATTACCGAACACACTTATCTCAAATCACTAGTTGAACATTTAACCACTAACCACTAGTCGAGTAATAGCTAAACGCTAATAAAATAGCTAACATCTCGCTCAAACAGCTAACCACTACTGAAACAACTAATTTTACCGAACACGCCCTAAGTATTTTTGCCGTTAAGATGTTGTTTTCTGGTTTATTATTTATGTTATTCGTAGTTATTTATAGTAGCTTGAAATAGGCACTAATTTATAAGTCATTCATCTTGGATTGTTTTTGTGAAGAATTTATTCATTAAAAATCAATATTTAAAAAGCTAATCTTGTTTTACTACATGTTTAACAACTCTTACCAAATTCTCAAAGCTGTAGATCCACCAAACTCAAGTATTTGCTTCATCAAAAATCAATGACTTAGTTCTTTTGTCATCATCACACAGCCAATGTTGCTTCCACTTCACATAATCTATGTATCTTCTTCTGTGCCATATCAACTAACCATGACCCTCTTTTTACATTCACTCTAAACCTTAAAACCCCAAAATCTTTCCTCCAATTTGAACCATCATCCCTCTCTTCTTCTCCTCCCAAAAGAAAAAAAAAAAGAGACCAAAGAATGAGGCCTAAACCTCATTACCCTCTAAATATCAAGCTCCTTTTGATTGGAGTCACTCTTGCTGTTATCCTCCTTTTCATAACAAGATCAAACTTTTCATCCTCTTCTAACCACAACCCTTCATCATATTCAAAGGGTACCGAAAACCTGAGTTGTTCCTCCTCTTGCTCGAAAATTCCACCTTCCTTAGCTCATGCCCTAATCCACTACTCAACCTCAAGCATCACCCCACAACAAACCCTCAAGGAAATCTCGGTCACTGCCAAGGTCCTACAAAAAAATCCCCATGTAACTTCCTAGTCTTTGGCCTTGGCCATGACAGCCTTATGTGGAGCACGCTAAACTTTGAGGGTCGGACTATCTTCCTTGAAGAAGACGAAGCATGGATCGAGCAAATCAAACAACGATTCCCAATGTTGGAATCCTACCATGTTGTGTATGATAGTAAGGTCAACCAGGCAGATAATTTGATGGATGTGGGTAAGGGACCGGAGTGCACCTTAGTAGGGGATCCTAGGCATTCTATGTGCCTACTTGCCTTGAAGGGATTGCCTAAGGAAGTGTATGAAACAAAGTGGGATTTGATTATGGTGGATGCACCCACAGGGTATTATGATGAGGCCCCTGGTAGGATGACCGCGATCTACACGGCTGGGATGATGGCTAGGAATAGAAAGGATGGAGAGACTGATGTGTTTGTTCATGATGTGAATAGAGAAGTAGAGGATAAATTCTCCAAGGAATTTTTGTGTGAAGGGTATTTGAAGAGGCAGGAAGGAAGGTTGAGGCACTTCACTATACCGAGTCATAGGGATGGCTCTGACATGCCATTTTGCCCTTAGTTCCTCGTCATATTTCCAAGCTAATCAAGCACTTGAAAATTTAAGCAGTTGGGATGAGATTATGCTTGGAAGTGGAGGAGCAGTCGGAAAAGAATAATGTGATTGACTTGGAAGTACAATGATACGAGATTCTATGGAAATTTATAACTTTTGCAAAGCATCTTCTCTATGGACGACCATTCTTGATTATTGCAAAATGTTGCTTCCCGCTGAGATTAGGGAGATGTAGAAAGCTGTTCTTTTTTCCAGCTTTTTTTGGGGTTTGGGGGAAGTAGAGAAGATTAATGTTGGATGAAGTAAAACAAATAGAGAGACGATTTTTTTGGGGTGCGGAGGTATGAACTTATTATCAGTGTACTGCTATGAACACTACACAGTGGCATTTTGAATCCTTGATACTTCGATTTTTTGGCCATTGGTTTTGATATGTACACCATCATGATTAGCTTTGCTTTATAATATGTGGAAACAAACTGTGTTTATGTATAAACCCACATCTGTGAATGTTGAGGATCAAGCCCAAGTTTGAGTCAAAACCAAAACAAGTGAACTCACTTTCCAGCTTGAGCCGCGTTAACCCAAGTAGTGCAATGTGTATAAACTTGAGTCAGGACTTGAGCATCATTGATCGAGCTTGAGTGGGCTAAAACCCAAGAACCAAATCACAACGGATTACATAATTAACGTGTTTATGGTTAGGCTCATGAGCCAGACCAACTCTAGCCAAGCCCTAGCTCCCTAGCCCTTGGAATGTATATTTCATTAGCTGGACCGAGCCATGACAGCCTGAACTAGGCCTTAAAAGTAGTCTGGCCAAAGCCAGCTGATTGACCACCATTACATACAACTTTTGAGTCAAGTTAAATGGGAATGCAAAACAGTATCAGATCGACTTAAATTTCAGTCTCTACAATTCAGCAGGTCTACATATGATGTTAATTTCCATATCAGCAATCACATATACATGGCAAAAGGTGTGACAAATCTGGCAACTGAACCGAGATTTCTTCCGTGAGAATCTCATCTGAAACCCCTGCCCCAGTTTCAATCTCAGCATCAAAGTGAAACAGATGCAAGTGGATGGATGTCATTCTTGAAGCTTTTTCCTTTGTCTTCTGTTGAAGTACTAATGTCTTCTTTTATGCCTTTCAAGGTGTTGGAGTTTGGATGGCCTTCTCTGCAGAAGAGTAGAAATGAGATTCAAGGTCTTTGAGACTTGCAGCCGCCTCTTCCCCAATTCTTCCCAATGTATTCTCTGTCTGAGCTGAAAGCTTGTTGAACTCTGCTGTCCGTTGCTCCACATGGTCGTTTAGCGATGCAAATCCAGAAAAGATTGCGGTTTGCTTCAACTCAGAGACCAACTTTAGCAATGAGTCAGCTGCCTGAACCTGTTAAATTACATGACAGAACATAAAGTAAGGTGAATATAGCGTACTACTGATTTTAGCATTTGCACCTAGCCTGGGAGACCGCAATTGAACAGGGGTTAGGATAAGAAATAAAACCGACAAACATGTCTCTTCTGTCTGTAACAATATTGTACGAGATAAATTGAGTCGCAACACAGGGTTGCATACAAGCATGGAAACACTGACATGAGAGATGGTAAGATCAATCATTTACCAAGTCAAAGTCTTTGAACTTGGAGGCAGCAAACAGCATAATGAAGATGTGTACATTTGGTAACCAATACATTGCTCAGCTGCTACGAATGCTTATCGTGACAAGTCCTGACTAGGATGGTACTACATTTTGAATATGGTCCTGATTGGGATGTCACTTACAGCTGTTGTGGTGTACCCTACAATCACACTAGACCGTATTTGTGGTGTAACCTACAACTCCTCAACATGGTAGCCTTCTTCCAGTATGAGCTTTTTTTTTTAATTACAAATATAAATTTAATGAATTTGGCTGATCTCATTTTCCTTCCATCAGAAAATCAAAGAGCAGGAAAGAATATTTGTTTTTGCTTCTAGAAAAACTAGTAGACATATGAATAACGAGTAAATCTGAAGTCACTGACTGTGGCAACCTTTTCCACTTACCATCTTAAAGTGTTAAGTACCGACAAACCTTATTTGGTTGCAGAACTACCCACATACTTTGACTGCAAGTGAAAACCATCGGCATTCCTACTACTGGTGGTTGGCTGAAATCTCCTTACCATCTTCTAGTGTATATAAATAACCATATAAGTAAAAGGACTGTGGCTCTTACCATCCTCGCTGCGCGCACCTCCATCATGAAAGCTTCTTGTGAATTCCTGACAGGTGGATCATTTATCTGTAGATTCAGGAGAAGGTCAGACACTATGCATGGCCTCAATGCATCACTGATGTGCCTAAATTTCTATGATACTTTCACTCAATGCCGGATGCATGACATATGTGTTTAATTCACATGGATGCCTGGATATTTAGTCCTCAAGTATGAAAAAAAACCTGGTAAAAAGTAGACAATGTGGGATTTTTATCAAGTCCATCCATCAATACAAATGACAAAGCAGGACATGACACAACAGGTAATCTATAATCAAGCCTCAAAAAAGAGTCACAACTTGTTCAAGAATATGAAAATTTGCTTTTCAATAATTGAAACAGTGGTTACTTCAAGGATTCAAAATGTGGTTTTGGTCACAAGACGTTTTAGTTGCACAATAGCAAACTTGCTTTAATGCAGCAAACACATCACACATTGCAGTTGTTGCAGGTGAAAACTGGAAACACAGTTTGGTCAACTCCAAGACCTTTCTGCTGTGGAAGTATTGTGCAAAACAGCCACATTTGGAATGCATTATATAGATGTTCACTCCATCATCACAACATCAAATACTTGAAATGAACCACAAACTACTGCACTGAATTCAAGTATAGATACAATACCCACTTCAGATTTTTCATATGATCCACCATGCAGCTAGGTATGAATTTTTTTTCGTGCAATTCACTGACTCAGAACATATAGAACATGCCACAGAACAGGAAATCTAGAGAATTTGACGAGTTTAAGAGGAAATAGTAGAGGGTGAAGACAAACCCGGGCAACATTGACAAGGACAGTAAAGTTGTCAACAAGACTGGAAACATCAGTTTCAACTCTTTGCAAAAGAGCCTTCTGCTTCTGAGCAGCAGCAGCTGCTGCAGCTGCCGTAGGCCCACTTCCACTGCCAGCTCCACCGACTCCGCCACCAACAACTTTGTTCATTCTAGGATTTCCAAAGTGATGGATGTAGTCCTACAGGAAACAGAGATAGAAATTGGTTTCTCATTTCAAAGAGAAGAAAGAAATTGCTTTGATGAGCCATGAATCCGCCTCGCTTGCTCATATATTAGAATGGATGTCAATTTGAGCATCAGGTGATCTATGAAACAAAAAACATAAATTCTAAAAACTTATATAGCTAGTTGTTATGTGAGGGCAATAATTGGGTAATAAGAAACACTGGACCAAATGTTAGATAAGCAAACCACATAAATGTAGTAATCATTGTGCGATTCAGGATTACTCTGAACTCGTACAAGAACACCCGATAGAAAGTTTAAGGGGTAATCTAATATATTAACAATAATAGTTCTTGACAAGATTTTGCGTTATGTGAATAATGCATCATATCAAGCAAGTAAAACACTAAAATATTTTAAATTTCAAACAATTGAAGTAGTACTAAGTTAATTAGTGGCTCAAGTTGATGAATCTATGTGTTATATATAAACGGAAGAGGGTTGAAGTGTTGCATAAATTTTAATTCACCATATTTACCCCTTTTTAGCTTAAATTACATGGATAAAATTATCTCGTACAGTTATTTCATGTCAGTTTCCTCCTCCTCACGTCAGTTTCTGCTCTTCTATCTAAACTATCTCCTTCTTAACAAACCAGCATGAATCTTCTGCAAATATTTTTTCACAACAGCAGTGAAGCTTCGGATTTAGTCACCAATCTTCTGCAAATAATCAAGCCGCTCACCAATTTCTTTTTTTGGATTAGGTTACCAATTCACGTCAGTTACTTTTTTGTAAATTGAGTTTTTTTTTTGGTTTAAAATCTGTAAAGGAGCTGTAGAAATTCAAGCAACCAAGCATTCACAAGACACCACAGATCTAACTCCATCCAAACTCACAATTTACAAAAGCAAAATCTAGAATTCGGGTAGAAGGAGAGAAGACAGGGGAGGGAGAATGAAATTTCCAGTAACAGGCAGAGGCACAGAACAACAATTCGGGATTGAAGATGTTATGGCCGGCCCAAATTATTACCTTTCGTCTCGAAGGTAAAACATAAAACATAGACGTAATTATTGAACATACCAAAAACGATGTAGAGAGAGGCGCCATTTTCAGATCCAATTGAACATACCTAAAACGATGGAGAGAGCGAGAGCCGGAGAGCGAGAGGGAGCCGGAGAGCAAAAGCGGGCCGGACATCAAGAGCAAGAACAAGCCGGAGCGGAAGATGAAGAGTGAGAGCCGGAGAGAAATAGCCCAGCGATGGCAGAGCGGGAGTCGGAAAGCGTGAGGCAGCCGGAGAGCGAGAGAGAGAGCCGGAGAGCGAGAGGAGGGGGGAGGTTGAACGAGTTTCTTTAATACTTTTATTTTTCAGAATTTACATATTACAATTCTACGAGTTTCTTTAATATTTTTAATAACTAAGATTTTTTTTTTTTTGGTACAGATTAAGATTTTTTTAATATATATTAGTCCGGACCCAGTGTTATGTATTGAAGCAATGTTGTATAATATATATCTTAAGAAATTATTGAATCATGGACCGATGTTGTATTATGAGTTTTTTTTCTCGATTATTTGATTTTATTGAATGGTTTTACCTTGAAGAACATTATTTTACATGTTTTTCCCTCATATTGAAAACGTTTTCGTGACTAATTAAATTTATCAGAAT